>JAVSIQ010000238.1:0-63098 GCA_038502775.1 Hippodamia convergens
CTAAACTTAGAATCTTGCACATCATTCGTTGTTTCCACTGACCGGTAAATTAAGAGTAATGTACCTACTGTGGAAACACACCGAATTATACAGTGTCACCCACCGGGAGTGCCCATTAGAAGTTTATGGAGAAATAAAAATTCGATCACTTCCAAATTTTGATATACTAGAAGGTGAAATGAGAGTCTCTAAGTTGGAATTCAAAGAATGCCGAAAATTCGATTTCTTCAATTCCTGAATATCTCGAAAATTGTACATTTTAGATATAGGGGAATCTCCACTAATTTTTTTCTCACAAATTGATATGTGAGTGGAAAAAATAATGCTTTCATTTGAAAAATCTAGATTTTTTTTTTCAGTTTCTTCTTCGAGACTGTCATTTTACCAGTATATCACAAAGTTATGTACTCTACATAGTAACGTCGAATATCTTTTCGGTAACCCATTTCAAAAAACAGTGAATAACTCGAGAATGGCTCTAGATGGTCATAGGGAATGATACATAAAATGAATGTGGCATTCGAAGATATATCCGAAAAAGTCATAATACTCAGGTTGTTCTATTAGAAATCAGAAATTTGATACCATTTCCGGTGCAAGCGGAAGTCATTGATATTTAAACATATACATATATCAAAAATGAAGGTCTGTCTACTCGGCTTATATCTTCACACAAATGTTGGAAGTGATCGAATTATTTTTTTTTCCCCATAAATTTCTAATTGGCAATCCAAGTGGGATACCCTGTTTAAGTATTGAAACTTGTCGTCCAACCAACCAACTCCTTACGAGCTTGTTCAAACTTGTCTGTATTTTATTCACATCTAGGGAGAATTCAGTGGACTTTTTAAACCATAAAAAATGTACAGTTTCGTCTTATTTGATAGTATAGAATGTTGAACGATTCATAACGAAATCATAATTGGAGGAATATTAAACAATGATCCAAATAAAGGAGACGTAAGAGTTTATCAGGAAGCAAGTGAAATTCTACAATCTTGAGTTTATTTTTGAATGTCATTATCCAGGGGCAATCTCATCAATGAAGTAGAATTTCACATATAAATTCAAAATCGGGAGATTTGAACATGAAAGACCACAAAAATTGAAATACTTTTTCATGATATTTATCTTCTTATTGAGAATAGCGTGAAGCTTTCACTACCTCAGCCTCAATATTTTTCCTGAAGAAACCTTAGAAAAAACAAATGGCAAAATGTTATTGTATAATTCAAGTTCTGAAGATAAAATATGATAACATCGTCATAGGAGGTGCAAGTTGAGTAAACAGCAATATCTTGTTATCATTTATCGATATTGTCGGTCTGAATTCGATAAATTCAGGATAAGGTATATAATTGCATTGTTGAATAATTTTAATCTGAAGTATTTTCTTCGGAACGGAAATATATCTGTATTTGACGTCCGCTATTGTTTAGGAAATTGAAGCTTGTATAGTATAAGATATAAATTCTTTTATATCCTGTGACACTTGCAAGGTTACACCTAGAAAGAGTGATATTTTGGTGAAGACTTGTATTCAATAAGGTTCAAATGTGACGTTGTGGCTTTGGATTATCTTTCACGTGAATGAAATTATTCCTCATGTGCCTTAACAAAATACCCCCAGTCAAAATTATAATATAATACGGGCCTCCTGTATTTAACTTAAATAAAGGACAAAATCCCTTATTTAGACAATTCCCGCAATATTATAGGTTAAACAGCTTCTTACAACTGTCAAAATAAAAAAATGTCATAATAAAGTTGTCAAGAAATAATCCATTTCGATATCTGAAATATCCGACCAACGTCAAGTAATCTTTTATTATAAGATTCTTTAATAAAGTGAAGCTTGTATTTGTGTTTCGATAACTCTCTAATGAATCTATTCCATACTTTATGTACTCACTGTAGATGATGTTTTATATCATAGTTGTCATTTAGATCTATTTTTCGTTGATGTATTTGATTATTGTTTGAACAGATGAATTGCCGAGGAGCAGTAATCTTTTTTTCAGATGTCATAAAAACTTTTCTATAATCTATTGATTTATGGTTTTTTAAAAGAACAGTTAGATAGGAATAGTATATAAACTCTGAAAGAATAACCTCACCACTAAAGTTGAGTAAAGGACAAGTTTGTTGAACATTTCCTGAGGAATTTGGTTCCATAAACGGGGCAGAAGCTCTCTCAGATCATTTGAGGATTCTGGGGTAGGTTGATGATTATCTAATCTTCTTTGGAGCATATCCCATGCATGTTCTATGCAATTCAAATCTGGTGAGTACGGAGGTATTGGTAAATGCGGAATACCCAGCTCCTCACGCGCATTCTCAACTATGGCTGCACGGTGCGGTCTAGCGTTGTCTAGAAATTGAAAAGTTTCACCAATATCAGCGTGAAAATTTGACAAAACATTGTCAATGACATGCCCCCTATAGTGTAAGGCGTTCATATTCCCAGGATAAATGTTTAGATCTGTACGCCCGTTGAAACATATCCCGGCCTATACCATAACATTACCCCTCGGAATGGATGGACTTTTTGGACATAGCGACGATTACTGGGATGCGTGGGATTGTCCATACCCTCATTCTTCGAGAATCTGAAAATCGTCCATATTTGGATTCATCAGTGAAAAGGACACTACGCCATTGATCGTTCCAATTGATATGTTGCCTTGCCCATTCCAGTGTTTGACACTTATGGTCACTTGTTAATGGAACTCCTCTTAATGGACGTCGAGAACCTAGATTCACCTCTCTCAAACGTCGTCTGATGGTTTCGATGGAAACTTGGAACCCATCTGCATTTTGAAGAGTATTCCGTAGCATTCTACACGTAGATGTAGGCTTTCTTCCCGCTGCAACGGTGATGAAATGATCCTGAGCGGGTGTTGTTTTTCGTCGCCCACCAAGCCTTGGTCTTACCAACACGGAATCTGTACCCTGAACCTATTCCAAAGTCGAGATATCACACTTTGGCCTTTCCGCTACAACAACCTGAGTAAGGCCACCCTGTAGCATTCCGATAGCCCTATTAGCCTCAGCGTTTGTTAATTTACGTCTTGGCATTTTAAGAAAACTCGTTTCAAATCGAAGCCGTTGATAAACTGACTACATTTCAAAATAAGAACATTCATGAAGCATATGCAAAGAACCAAACTTCAGAAAAAAGTCGACCAGATTGACGAAATGTCTCATACTGATTTTTATTAGATCGATTCAAATTGTAATTGAGTGTTGAATGATTTCACAGCGATTTTCTCGAAACATACTTTTCAAAACGATTGAATACGATATCCCTAACTCTTGTGGAGCAGTATATTTCAATAAATTACCAAGAATCTTTCATAATTTGTGAATAGCGCCACCTACAGTTTATTGAGGAAACGTTCCCCTCATTCTCAAATTGGCGAAACAGTATTTAGACATCTTAATAACGTTTCACCCCCGAACCTACAGTTCAATTAAGAGAAAATTTTGACAGATCCACTAGTAATTAATTCCTAACCTATCAGCTTCAGTGTTGCCAAACCACGGATCCGTGCTGGGATCGCATAACAAAGTTTTTCGTGCTTTGGATAGAGATCGGAACCTCAAGGTAGGGATGGGCAAAAAATATCGATATATAAAAATATGGATATTTTTCCGATAAATATCGTCGATATTTCCATTCTCGATATTATCGATATTTATTTCACAATATCAAATTCGATATTTTTTGATATCACACATACATCAAATTGGGAATTGGGGGTATGTGGAGACAAGTGTTTTGTTCAAATGGTCGATGGGCAAGTTGAGGGAGGAAAAAATTCGATTTCCCCTTTCCCCCCAAATTTTGGACGGAGCTGATTTTTTGGAGGGATATGTATTTTTTGAAAAACGGAATAATATTCCCATATTAGAAAATATTGGGATCGAGTCCTTTCGACAATGAAATCAGAAAAAATTTGTTTTGGCGGAATTGTCAAAAAATTTCAAGTTATCGAAGAAATTAAAGAAAAATTTCAACATTTTTTTTCTTCGATACGGCAGGAAATATCGGCAAAACGGTTTTCAAAGTTTGATAGAGCAGAAAAGGGGATATAAGAAGCGCTGTCTAAACAATAAAAAATTTATTACAGGGTATGCCAAATTTTTTTTTATTTCAGATCAACGAAAAAAATTAGTTTAAAAAAATTTAAACCCCTATTGGCCACCCTTGGGGGTCACAGCTATATTACTTATATTTTTTCTTCATCCCCACTTTTACCGTTTAGTCCGTGCGCGCTGGTTCACAGAAGTGATAATACAGCAAAATCTTTAAGTTTTTCGGTAAAATGGATCCTTTATTTTATTGATCGAAATCTCCCGCGAATTAAATTTTTATTATACAGCTGCAGAAAAAACAGGTCTCTGGTAAAGCACAGGAGTAACGAGTAACTTTTCGTTGATATTTGGCAAATATATCGATATTTTCCACTCGATATATCGAATCGATATTCGATACTGTTGAAAAATATCGATACAATATATATCGATATATTTTTTGCTCTTTGCCCATCCCTACTCAAGGATTGATGATGGATCGTTCGAAAGCCCTACGTGCACAGTTTTCCGAGGCACATCCGCCTACCCGTGATCCGGCAACGTCGCAGCGGAATCCCCGGATATTTTCCGTCGGCAGACACAACCCAACCGGCAGTAAACACGCCGATCCCTAGTCGTTTTCGTTTATCGGCCTTCGGTTCGTTCGTTTGCGCCGTGCACCTTCTTCGTTGTTGTCGAACCCACCTCGAAACCGGGCGCACGCGCACCTCGCCCCTGTTCCTTTGTTCACAGCCGCGATCAGTTGGACGCAGTACCTGGTGTTCGATGTTTCGAGTCGTGCCCGTGTAGAAATTTTTACGGTTTGTACTTACAGTTCGCGAGCGATTGCGGTGACGTCGAAAAGAGCACGATCAAATTGTAGTTTCAGTGATTTAGAGTGGCAACCCGGATTAGCAGTCACAAGTTTTTGTTATGTTCAACGTGCGACATTGAATATTATGAAAGATATGGGTCCGGATATGGTAACTATGCTTGTTTTCTTTCCGTTCGAGCTGTTTGTGTCCCCTTCAGCACGTGTTCGATGTTTATTTTTCTTTTTTTCGCGGTGCAACTTTCGCCAAAGTGACTTTTCGGAGTTTTTAACGATGCAACAGGTTCTGCATCTTCGTTGTTCTTCTGTTTACTACGCTCAGGTAGCCATAGTGTTATCTATAATGGGTAGTCGACTGGTTCTGCCCTCGCACGGTCGTTTCCCGTTTGTTTATTCACCCGCTTGTCCTAAAGCGTCGACTAGACGAAGACTTCAACCACCATGTTGTTCGTTTCGTCTGGGGTCACTGCCACTAAAATCCCAGATTTTATTTTTATATTTTTCATGATATTGCAGATTTTTTCAAGGTTTGTTCGGAGCCACCAATTTGGCAAGATAATCTCGATACTGTTTTTAAATTTATTTTTCATGTGGGAACACAGATAAGGATTGTTTGGTTAGGTATGTTTGGTTGGGACATTGAAAGTTTTGTAGAAATCGTGTTGATTCACGGAATTCGAGGTTATTTTTCACGTTTGGTTAAAACTATCATTAAATTCATGAAATGTTTTCTCCCTTGTGCAATTTTCTTCAGGAACCCAAAGGGACTTATCTTCCTGAGAGGTTGTTTCTTGGAATTATATGATCTATTGTTGAGCACTTTTCAGAATGCATTCTTCTGAGAAGAGGTTTAGAAATTCTGAGCTCAGGCCAACGATTCTGCGAATTGCTATGGGGTATTTGAATACCATGAAGATCTGCTTGCGATGGTGGAACGTTTGTTTCTATTCAAATTTTAAAATGGTTTTCAACCATTTAATGAATCATATCCATATTTTCTTTTCTGCAACCTGTTTTCTGATTCATTCATACGAATATTATGATAAAATTAGTTTGAACTTTCAACCAAATTATTCTCAACATTCTCAAAGAATTCAATTATGAATGTTGAGTTGCTCAGGTAGATAAGATAGTACATATTTTATGCGGTAGACTCATTTCGTAGAGATCTATGAAGTCATATTTGAAATGTGAATATTAATACTGCTACTAACATTCACTCCGCCTATCGCAAAATTAATTGATTATTCAATGCCAAAAGCTTTATTCCGAACAATTCATCTGATGTGACGTGCTAAGATGAGGTCGATCGGATTCGGAAGATATCTTAAAATTCTATGTGTTTTTCTCTTATATTCATTGTGAATGCACTGTTTTCCGAAATAATGATAAATTCTGAGTCAGAACTTTAATTTTCTAGGCCTTGTCATTAGTCTTTGGCGATACCTTGGGAAAATCATTTGTTTATGCGTCATACTCTTGAAAATCTGAGTAGCAATACTGTCATTAGTTTTCAATTGAAATCCTTAATTTTCCTGGAACGAGACAATCAGATAATACAAAATTTAAAATGATATTTTTATGCCGTTAGTCAAATAACACTCAGCTATTAGATTGTTGTAATTATGACCATTAAAGTTTCAAATGTTGCTTTTGAAGGTAATATTCACGAGATACCTAGTTGAGTTAAATAAATGTTTCTTTTACTGACATAAGTTAAACTTGGTTTTATTGTAAGAATTCTAGATAATTATGAACGTAGTGTAGTGACAACGATTTATAGTCCTTTAAATTTTATTTATGAAGTCGACAAAAGTGTCGACTTCACTTTTCGGTAACCTTCAATATTTGTTTCACAACTTTCGAAGCTTCTGATTCGTTGAAAGTGGCCGGGTACCACATTTCTACCTTTATCTCAAGTTTTGTACCTGAACTTTGTACATCACCAAGGAGTACTTGGTAGATATTCAATTGTCAAATGCTCTGAAATATTTTACCTGTTCTTAATACTTTTGAAAGTTGTTCCGTTAATAATTTGAAGAAAGAAGCTGGGTTTTTCCAAGTAACTCGTAGAATTCTTCAGGGATTACTTTAGCGAAATTCATGTTTACATTTACATTGTTCTTTCATGTGAACTCGCAATGGTATTAGGATTTTTCGAAATTTCTCTTCCAGACCATGGACGATGCAACAGCATGGGCTTCAGATAGAATTCCTTTGAGAGCCCTAGTTGTTAGTGTGAGGAAGTTGAGGAGACAATAGAACATCTTATTAACAGTTGTCCATTTATCAATTTCAAGATGGTTTCGGGGCTATACATGAAGTAACGAATGCATTTCTGAAATGGGTGGTTAATTTGAAAATAATTTAATTTATTCTAATTACTTGGTTTTTCTGCCTTTGTATTATTTCATTCCAGATTGAGAATTTCGGGTAGATTGGTGAAGAATCTGTTTTTTCTCTGTCCATAGAAGGATAATATGTAGATGTTCTCCTAGATATCGTTGTTTTCCTTCTAGATGCTCTGATATTTAATAATTTTGTTTTACGGTCGAGGTCAGAATTTTTTTCTGCTGAGGTTTTTCTCTTTCTTCATTTCAACATACGCACAACTGTATGGTATCCCCGTTTCACTAATCACTAACCTCAGATAGATACTTATTTGTTTCAATAAGTTTTGTATTATTTTAGGTCTTTTAGCTATTGTACTCTTTTCTTTAATTTTCTCCTGATATTGAATTCATCAATAATCTGTAGCAACAGCTCATGTCCATAGGATAAGTAAGAAAAAATTGTTGGCTTATTTCATCTTTTATATTTAAGAACTAGTTGTGTTCGAGGCAAATATTGGAACTTTTCCATACCATTTCTGTAATACGAAGTCTTTATCCTTAAAATACTCATCAGTGACAGTTGATACTTCATCAGGGCTAAATCTTTCTTCTCGTGACATTTTTTGGGAGAACTAGAAATAGTCAGTTGGTGCTTAATCTGGGAAATTTGTTGGATGGGGAAGCAATTCGTAGAATCTTCTTTTCCGCTGTAGTAGCCTCCTCAAGGTGACCATTGCTTTCTGCATCAGTCGTGCTTGTACAGGGTGATTCATTTATCTTGGTAACCCCAATTTCCTCGAAAACGCCCGAATATTTTTTCATTCTGTGAATGGCGTTTTGAACAAGTCAATGTCGACTTGAGATGCGCATAAAAATCTGCGGAATAAATGAAGACGCCAGGCGTCGCGGCGCTATCAAAAATTTTTCTCCAGGGACATACCATTTTTATCATGTCATTCGAAAGATAATTTCATTTTGAACTTTTTTTTCGAATACAATTTTTGTCCATTTCTTACCGTCAGCGATCTGCAGCGTGTTTTATGTTGATTCTATTCCATTTATTTTTTGCTGTATTGTGGTAGTATGGCTTGATTTGAAGACATAGATATGATTTTATGCCTTGAATTCAAGGAGGCAAGTTTTCTAAACAATCTGCCTCTTTAAATAAGATCAAATATGTGGATACAGCAAGATAGGGCTCCATGTCACAACGCTGCCATTGTGAAGAGATATTGAGATTAAGAATTCGAAAATGAATGGAACCTTATATTTTGTCCAAAGTGACTTATGATGAAATAGGGAGATGATTTAACTTGTGTATTGATCATAATGGCTAGATGACCTAAATTTGATTATGTTCCGTAAAATGACGGAGGCTGTGTAACTATTTTTCTATTATTTTATTCATTAAATATTATATCTTATAATAATAAACCTTTTTTTTAATAACAAACGAAAAATTTCGAATCATATGTTCTATATACCGGCCATTATGATCCATACATAAGTTATTTCATCACTTTGGTCAAAATATAAGGGTCCACTTGGCACATGCGTTTCTTATCTTCAATTTCAAATAGTCCAAGTTATTAGAATCAGTTTGGTATACCATATATTCAAGGGGACACCCCTCAGAAAGTAAGGTCTGGCGATATCTGATGGGTCCATTGGATTCAATCCATTTTTTTTCGAATTCTTGATCTAAATATCTCTTGAGAATGGCAGCATGGTGGCATGAAGCCCCATCTTGCTGTAGCCACATATTTCATCTTATTTGAAGGAGCACATTGACCAGAAAACTAGCCTTCTTGAATTCAAATCACAAAATCACATCTATGTCTCTAAATAAAGGCATACTTCCACAATACAGGAAAAAATAAATGGAATAGAATCAATATAAAACACGCTGCAGATCGCTAACGGTTAGAAATCGATAAAAATTGTATTCGAAAAAAAAATTCGGAATGAAATTATCTTCCGAATGACATGATAAAAAAGGTATGTCCCTGGAGAAAAAATTTTTGATAGCGCCGCGACGCCTGGCGTCTTTATTTATTCCGCAGATTTTTATGCGCATCTCAAGTCGACATTGACGTGTTCAAAAAGCCATTCACAGAATGAAAAAATATTCGGACGTTTTAGAGAAAATTGGGGTTACCAAGATAAATGAATCACCCTGTACGACACCACTTTTGAAATCAGCAATCCATTCTCCATCAGGTGTCTCAATGAAATAGAGCCCATTTTTATCAAGCAATGATTTGGGCTTGCACTGTGTTTGCCCTCAACCCACCCAATTGATTTTTTTTACATTGTTCTGACATTCATGAGTTCAATACAATTGCTCTCAAATTATTATTAGATGAATTATTTGAGAGATGGTTACTCAGAGATTTATTGATACTGTCGCCATCCTACCGATTCATTGGATGAGCTTATCTTCAATTTTTTCTAGAGCTATCGTTGTAACTGAAAAAGGTACAAATTACAACCTGTTTTAATATTGTTGAATTTCGGCATTTTGAGTATTGGAAACAGTCAAATAAGGACTACTGTGAAATAAATTGAAAGAGATATAGGTACTTCACCGACAATGTCAATTAATTAATGTTGAATGTTGGTGCAAGTGGCTATATAAGTATTGCATATACTCCGTTCGAGAATTATTGTCATTTAAAGAGGCCTTGAAGTCCCAGTCGCGTTTTCTAGTTACTAAAAGTTTACTCAAAATGTCTATGGTAATACCGTAAGGTATGGATAATCCGAACAGAAATTTGGCAAGACCCGTTCGGATTATAGGGTATTTCGGATTATCCGGGGTTCGGATTATCCATACGTTACTGTATTACAGAAAATATAGAAGAATATTTTTAATTTTTTCAGTTTCGAATTGTTGAGCTTGACAATAAATTATTTTCCAATGGATTCGAGTGTTCAGTAAAAAAAACTCCTGGAGAATGTGCTTAATTTGATGATTTTCTACAGACAATTTTTATAGGATCATCAGGAAATAGAATGTGCAGTTATAATTCTTCGATATCGAAATAAAACTTTACATCACATTGGGAAAATACAATTTCAACTATTTTTTGATATGTGGAATATGATCTAGTAACAGCATACAAAGTCTAATGCGATAAACTTTCAGCCTCTCCTCTAAGGATAACATTCACTCTTCTAGAATATTGAAAATTAGTATGGAAGTTCTCATTTCTATCCTCCAGCTCATGACGAATGTTTCTTGTTGTGACCTATTACAAACTAACTTAATTAACATATAAACAGTGATCCATCAGCTAAGTTTTTATGCGATTAGTTCACTTCCTCAGGTGATTAATTCTCGCCATTTTTAATTGCGCAAGCCTGAAGGAATGCTCCAATCTAGAGTTAATTTGTCAACGAATCAACGAACATGATATACGAACAGAACTAAACTGGCCGCTGATTAATTTTGAAAACGTCATAAGTTAGTGTTTCTCATCAATACCCACCTAAATCCTGCAACTCTAAAGTTACTGATAGTCCAAGAGCTAGTGAACCTTTTGAGTAACTGTTTGTCTGTAAGGCTAGAAATTTTTATAGCGACAGTTCCTAGTATGCTGAGGACGAAAAGGGTGCCACCACCCCTACACATCATCAACCCCTATATCTTTGAAAGTGTAAAAAAAATTGAAGAAAAACTTGTCGCTGTAAAGTTGAAACTTTCATACGATTTTGTTCATTCATTGTCAAGTTCAAAAAAAAAATTGACAGGCGATTTCGATGAGCACAAGTACCTGCCAGGCGACTCGAAAAGGGTGTAAAAAAAATAAAATGAAAAAGAACTTTTTTCTGTAAGGCTGAAATTTGTTCGTCTGAGGGAATGATAAAATAAGTTTTATTATTAATCATCATTATTATCATCATCTGATATGTTATCATTAATTTCTTCATCATATAGTACAGTCGATTCAAGCGTAGTACACTGTGTCCTAAATTGGTTGAAACTGCATTATATCTCAGCTATTATTCGAAATAGAGTCATGCGGTTATCGCGACCCTGTGTCACTTTTTTGTAAAACTTTTAAATCCACAAACGGAAATATTCCATCTTCTTCTGTTTCTGAAATACAGGGCGAAAATGAAAATGTACACTTTTTGAAAATGTTATTATTTCTTGGGCCATGTATAAGAAGGAAAAAAATTAAAACTTCTCATAATGATATTTTCACGTAGAAGTCAGTGGCGTAGCTTATCATTGTTTTTGAGATTGAATTGGAACGGAATGAAATTTTTCTTATCGAACACCCTGTTTATTTTAACGTCAAATTGTATCACAACCTATCCTTCAATAAATTTCAGTTGAAAAAAATATCCCACGCATTTAATCAATATTCACAAGCATTTAATCATTACTTTTTCGAAAAGCCATGTGACCTGAATCCATTTTTTTATCCTATTTTGAACATAAACTCAAAATATCAACTGAAAAATGTTTTTTTGGTGCATGTGTGGAAAAATTCATGTCTTACTTCAAAAAAAAAAAAAACAAACAGAAATATAAATTTTTCTGATGGTTGACGCTGAAATTTATTAAAGTTAAGGTTGTGATACATCGATGTTTTCAGAAAAAAATGAGAAAATTTGACGTAAAAACATACGAGGTGTTCCATTCGAAACATTTCAAGTTTGTGCTATATCTCAAAAACATTCATCCGATTAAAATTTCAAGCTACGCCACTGACTTCTATGTAAAAATATTATTATAAGCATTTTCATATTTGTTCTTTCTTATACAGGGCCCGAAAAATAATAACATCTTCAAAAAGTGTACATTTTCATTTTCGCCCTGTATTCTAGAAACAAAAGAGAATGGAATATTTCTGTTTGTGGATTTGAAAGTTTTACAAAAGAGTAACGCAGGGTCGCGAAAACCGCATGACTCTATTTTCAATAATAGCTGCGATACAGTGCAGTCTCACCCAATTTAGGACACAGTGTACTTACTACGCTTGAAACGACTGTACTATATGATGAAGAAATTAATGATAACATATCAGATGATGATGAAGATTAATAATAAAACTTATTTTTTCATTCCCTCAGACGAACACATATATAAATTTCAGCCTTACAGAAAAAAGTTCATTTTTGTTCGTATTTTACACCCTTTTCGAGTCGCCTGGCAGGTACTTGTGCTCGTCGAAATCGCCTGTCAATTTTTTTTTTGAACTTCACAATGAATAAACAAAATCGTAGTTTTAACCTTACAGCGACAAGTTTTTTTAAAATTTTTTTACACTTTCAAAGATATAGGGGTTGATGATGTGCAGGGGTGAGGGGTGCCAGGCGATGATTTCCGTCTTCAGCATGCTAGGAACTATCGCTATAAAAATTTCTAGCCTTACAGACAAACCGTTACTCAAAAGGTTCACTAGCTCTCGTACTATGATGGGATATTACAAATTTAATTTTGATTTTCCGCAGCCGCCTTCGATTACAATTATATTTGTACGTACTGTAGATTAGCAACAAATCTGCACACCTTACAAATAGGGGCAGTAATATACAGGGTGGCCATTTGAAAACGAAACAGACGAGATTACAGACGAAATAAATTTTTTCGATAGAAATGCTCGGACAGGTCGATTTCTGTTTCGAGGGGGACAACTCAAGATGTAGGTTACGGACGCATAGCGCTTCAACCCTTGCTACTACAACCCTCACCCCCAATTTCTGAATAGGGAAGATGGGGTGAGTGATACCTCATTTGAAAGTTATTTTTATACTGATTTCAGCACAGTAATTGTTTTTTTCATTTTATGCATTAGTTCTCGAAATACAGGGTGGCCATTTGAAAACGAAACAGACGAGATTACAGACGAAATAAATTTTTTCGATAGAAATGCTCGGACAGGTCGATTTCTGTTTCGAGGGGGGCAACTTAAGATGTAGGTTACGGACGCATAGCGCTTCAACCCTTGCTACTACAACCCTCAACCCCAATTTTTGAATAGGGAAGATGGGGTGAGTGATACCTCATTTGAAAGGTATTTTTATACTGATTTCAGCACAGTAATTGTTTTTTTTCATTTTATGCATTAGTTCTCGAAATATTCTTGACTAAGCATTTGAAAATGAAGTGGTGTTTTCATGGCACTTGTAGTGTTTTTTTTTGTGAAAAACCTTTCAAATGAGGTATCACTCACCCCATCTTCCCTATTCAAAAATTGGGGGTAGTAGCAAGGGTTGAAGCGCTATGCGTCCGTAACCTACATCTTAAGTTGTCCCTCTCGAAACAGAAATCGACCTGTCCGAGCATTTCTATCGAAAAAAATTATTTCGTCTGTCATCTCGTCTGTTTCGTTTTCAAATGGCCACCCTGTATGCTCGAGTTCAAATCATCATAGCTGAAAGAAAAATTTTCTTTGTAATCCGGTTCAAGTGTGGAAAACGTTCGGTTACACGCAAATGGTCATTCCATCGGCTCTCGTTGTGCATCGGGGTTATTTCTCTAGCAGCGCTGATTAGCCATGGTACAATGGCAGGAGCACAAAATGCTCTCGAACTGAAGCGAAGAACCGGGACAACTAGACGACCATGAAATCGGTTGAGTGAACTCGGCCAGTTTAGCCTACGTCGGGCTCAAGGACGTCGCTCTCTATCCCGGTGAGGTATTCGAATTCGCGATAATATCGATCTCAATCATCATTATCCGTGTACGCAACCGTACGTGGAAACTTGGTTTTTTCTTTATTGCGTCTTCTATTTAGTCTACTGTGTCTACGATGACGCAGAAGTTCAGGGCTTGTGTGAGATCTGTTCCAGATCCAACTGTTCCATGTTCTCGAGTCACTTGAGCTTAGGCTTGGTGTTTGATACAGGGGTTGCAACAGTCAGGATTGCAATCAATATTTTCCAATCAATAACTAATATATATAACAAAATATCCCATGAAAGATTTTTTAAGTTTTTCTTAAAGGCAGCATTCGTTTCTAGATTGGAAGATGATAATATAGTTTTAATCCACTGATAATATTGGGGAGATTGGGAGCAATCATATTCTGAGGTTTGTTTTGTATAATCAGAGAGTTTTATGCAATTGTTGATGTTTTCCTTTCCACAAAGAAGAAAATTATACAGAGTTATTCACGAGTATGGCTCTATAGAATATTTTTAGGAAAGACACAAGATTCAGGAATGAAATTCTAAAGGTGAGCTGCAAGTAAGAAGACGACTTCTCGTATATTTTCTGAAGGCTCTAGGACTTCCGGTTTTTCCGGAAGTGACATCAACATTCGTTTTTCAAATGGGAAGACCCATTTTTATTGCATAAATAGATTCTCTATTTTGAATTCTGAGTCTTTTTGATTCCAAAAGTTTGAATTTTCCCGAGAAAATTCTCTTCAAATGGGGAAATACGGAAAAAATCTCAAACTTGGACTCTGTTGAAATACAGGCAACTTTAAGGTTTTTTCATTGAAAATTCTCATTTTTGAGAATCTCCGAGAAGAAAGGCTGATGCTTCTTTTCAGATTCAGACTGTCACAAATTCTTGGTCAAAGACTAAACATCAAAAAATGGTTTTTTCAAATTGCAACCCTATTTTTTCGAAGCATATTCGAAATCTTTGTCAAAAAATAATAGGAGCATACGTCCGAAACTTTTATGAATATTTTTCGAGATATTCAGGAAAAACGATTTTGTCCATTTTCTCATAGTTCAGACGAGTTCAGTTTTTCTTTATTTCTTAAAACTTCGGATAATTTCCGCAAATTCTTAATTCTGGAGAATTTATTTTTTGTCATGGTAGGGAAATTTGAATTTTCAGTAATGAGATTGTTACATGTTCTGTTAATTATTCTTTAAAAAGCTTTAAAAATTATCACAAATTATTTTTTCTGCATTCCTGAGAATTTTTTACGGTGACTTCACTAATACTCGCATTGAGAACTTTAACTCTTCAAATGCTCTCGCATTACAGATGATAATTCAAGAACTTAACTCGTCGGCGGTATAGAAAATATTTTTTCGATAACAGAGATTTCCAAAAATTTCACTTGACCGCTAATTATTTTTCAGTAAAAAAAACACATTCGGAATGAGATTGAAAATTGAAGACAAAATCGTTTTTCCTGAATATCTCGAAAAATATTCATTTTGTGATAAAAGTCTTCGACGTATTACTCTTATAATTTTTTGACGAAGATTTCGAAAATGCTTCGAAAAAATGGGGTTCCAATTTGAAAAAACGTTTTTTTGATACTTCGTCACTTCTAACTTCGACAAAGAATTTGTGACCTCCTGTATCATATTCTGAAGATCACGCTATCGGGAAAGAAGCATCAGCCTTTCTTCTCAGAGATTCTCAAGAATGAGAATTTTCAATGAAAAATCCTCGAAGTTGTTTGTATTTTAACAGAGTTCAATTTTGAGATTTTTTTTCGTATTTCCTCATTCAAAGAGAATTTTCTCGGGAAAATTCAATTTTTTGGAATCAAAAAGACTCATTTGAAAAACGAAAGTTGATGTCACTTCCGGAGAAACTGGAAGTCCTAGAACCTTGAAAAAATGTGCGAGAAGTCGTTTTCTTACTTGAAGTTCATCTTTAGAATTTCAATCCTGAATCTTGTGTCTTTCCTAAAAATATTCTATAGAGCCATATTCGTGAATAACCCTGTATAATAATCATATAAATAATAAAGCAATTAATAGGTTACAGTGTTTCATTTGAGTTATCGCTCGAAATCTCATTTTTCCGAAATATGTCGAAAAAACACGTTGCTCAGTAATATTTTAACAAGAAGTATGAAAGCTGGTGGCACCTGCGCGAATGATTTTTGTTAATAAATATTACTTTGCATTGTTTTTTTTTCGATTTTTTTCTCAGCTGCCTGAATGGTATTCGACAAGACTTATTCCATGAGTAACCATTTGTAAATCAAAATTGCACGGTTCTGATTGGTGGAACTTGAGACGAGGGAAATAGTCAAGATGAAAACTTACGTAGAATTCATTAGCGTACACGGAAAAAACTTATAGTGTTTTTGATAGGACTTCATATATATATATGTATTTTTATTTCACCATTAAGTTGCATATTTTTTCTTACTGAAATAATATTACGCTTGCTATCTGGAAATGATTTCCTTTTCTCATATTTATCTAATAATCGAAAAGTTCCATGAGTGAAAATACTTCTTTTTTAAAGATTACTTCTTATGTCAATGTCGAAGCACCTATGAAATTCAAATTTCAATCATCAAAATTATTTTTAGTCGCCATTTTATATACGTCTTTGAAAATATCCATTACAAGTCTCAGAAATTTGTATGGTAGTCAGAACGCAAGAAAATTTATATGTAAATATAATTATATCGCGGTGTTCATAAATGCGTTACCCAATTCATATTAATATTCGAATAATGACCTATTTTACCAAATCGTTTTGGGCATTAGCCTCCAACCAGTTTCAGGGTTTCCAAGAAATCTTCTGGCTCCAGGGAGGATCTGCCCTTTCCCTTCTTATTTATTGGCCTCCCTTACACTCGCAGATTTTTCATATTATAAGGAACTTATTTTGCGAGGTGTTTCTTCGTAGCAGCTTTATACTCCAATGTTCGGATGTTGCAGCTAATTTTTGTGAACATACATCATTCTACATTTCACGGGAAATAGGTTTTTTTGTTTGTTTCTTTTAAATCTTATGTACAGTACGTCACTAAACTAAAGTAAGACTATTGTATTGTTTGATATTGTTTCGCTCTATATCAAAAAATATTTACTTATTTTTTCCGATCACTCAGAAGTTCTTAGCAGTTTTATACTGTCGTATTTTTTCCATTATCTGGGCTATTTTTAGCTAAAGTATTTTCCTCATTCTACTTCTAGAAGATTTAAAAGTCTTTTCCTTGTGAAGGCTGCTTAAATTAGTTAAATTTTCCTGATGGTAACAGCTCCGCCTATCTTCCCATCTTCCAGATTGTCTTCCGTTCCTATTCTTCATAACAAACTTTTAAGTTGTACAAATATAAAATGTGTAAATTTCGAAACTGATACATAGAACTTTTTGTTGCAGATCGCTCCAGCAGCTAAGAAGCTATGGGGCATCGAAGGAAAAGACGCAAAATCACTTGCATTGAATCATCTTAATCATCATGATGGGGGTGTGTGGAGAGACCCCACTTGGGCAGCACCAGGTGAGTTCTTTATCTTTCTAACCAACCGCTATCCACACCAAGAATTACACGATTTTTTTTCGAAACCGTTTATAACCGATTCGAATTCGAAAGATTTGTTGCAAACGCCACCTCTGAAAATTCAAATCGATGAACTTCATTGAGGTGGAAGGTTTAGAGTACTTTTAATTTCTAAAAGAAAATTGTTTGCGACTCATTCTATTCTATGTATGTATTATATGATGAACACACATTTCGACATCACCGCAACAATATCCTAGGACCTAAGAACAAATATTGATGAAGATCTCGAACAGAATTCAGATATACATAGTCGAGTTTGTTCATGAGAGAAATTGCTTTCTGTATCTTATTAAATTTTAAAGAGTGAAGGAAAAATTATAGTGGAAATTATACTGTGTACGAATGTTCCTCAGAGTTGACAAAGTTTGACGGCAATTTCTATAATCTTTCATTGCAATTCAGAATCATTTGAAGGAAACGTTCAGTTATCAATGAATGGAATTATATTGAAAAAAAAAACTTCATGCGTTTCTAAAAAAAGCTTTCGAAATCTCCGAAGCATTGTCCCCCAAGCGGGCCTCCAATTTGAGAGAAATGTCGGAATAACTTTGCTCAGACCAAAAGAGTTAATCAACTAATATTACTTTGGTTGTACTCGAGGCGTTTCTATTGCACCTTCGCAAAGTTTATCATGTTTTGAATCGTCTTCGGTGTCAGACTCGCTCTGCAGCTGCGACTGAAGAACAAAGGCTCACGAGCCAACACGGTTCGAACATTTTCGGCGGGAACTCAACTTGGCAGTGTGTTCATTCTCATTCGGAGTATTTCTTTCTAATTATATTTTCGCGAATGAATTCTGTATAATAGCCCATTGGGCGAATCTGTCTGGACCCTGCCCTAGAGCTGATTGCATGGACCTCTGCGCAGAATGTCGTTTGGAAATCGAGGTTTCGAATTTAATTAGAAAAAATTGTTCAAATGAAATTTGAGATAGGTTTGAACCATGGACAAATGGAAAGCTGGGATAGAGGATAATAATGATTTATTCGTTCTTGACAAAATTGATGCTACTAAAGATAGAAATATGTATATTTTTCAAAATAGTTAAATTGGTGTAAATCGCTCAGAATTATTTACAGTAGTGCAGTTGTATATGAACAACTTTGGAACCTGTAATTCCATTTCATTCCTTCATTGGAGAGCACATAGACTTATTTGTTTCAGGATGATATATTTCCTGAATTCATTCAAAATGAACGAAGTTTTTTCGTTACAGCAAATTTTCGTGAAGAGTATGCTCTTTGACTATTCAATTTCTATTATGCATCTAGGCTTATTGCCTGTATAGCTTTTGTATTTGATGCAGACAAAATCATCCCCCATCATTGATACCTTTTCAACTTCAAATTTAGACTAATTACATTCAAATTGGGATCAAACAATTTCAAAATAAGAATAAGCAACTTTAAATTGGTAAACACAATCGAATTGGGAATAAACACATTCAAAATGGGACTACACAATCTCATATTGGCAATGACATGTTTTTTTTTCATAGAGAATTGTCACGAGTCTAAAGACTTTCATGAATAAAATTTGCTACAATATTCGAAAGTTCCAAGTGTTATTTCTTTTTCTGTTGTAAGAAAACAATTTTTGAATGGATGTGGGCCTTTGACCAATTTGTGCACAGGTTTTACAGTGGTCTTCTATTATGTATTAAAAAATTTTTCTGATTGATTTTTGATCCAGAGACTGCAAGAGCAAACCTTAAATGAAATTCAGAAGATTGCAGAGTATGGATTCTCACATTTTTCAAGGAAATCGTACATAAATTTATATATACCTCCTCATTTTTTCCTAATTTCGATTCTCAGTTACTTCAGAACAAATGGAATATGAAATAGAACGACTTTTTTCAATATGTAATAGTTTAGTGTCAATTTGAATTTCTTTAATTCCAATTTGATTGTGATGACCATTTTGAAAATGTTTAGTCCCATTTTGAATGTGTTTATTCCCAATTCGATTGTGTTTACCATTTTGAAGTTGCTTATTCTCATTTTGAAATTGTCTAATCCCACTTTGAATGCGTTAGTCTCAATTTGAAGTTAGTTAATAGTTAAAAAAGGGTTACAGTCCACTGCGACCTGATGGTCTATTGTGACCCCTGACAAAGCTTTACAGCTCGCCTTCCAGTCCCAGAGATCTTATGAAATCCAATATCTCGGAAGGCTTCAGTGAGGCTAATTCCTCACTCCTACAGGTCTCTTGATCAAAGCATTGTTTCCTTTGGCTTACAATGCCGAAGCATCCTGTGATTAGGTGAATAGGAGTTTCTTCCTCCTCCCCACAGAATCTACACTCGTCAGTGTCCGATACGCCCATTCTCAGCAAGTGCTTTCTGAGGCGATAATGCCCTGTAAGAAACCAAACCAGTGGGGAGGTGTAGTTGGTTCTTACTGAGATCCAAATATTTTTTGGATTTTGCAGTTTCAAAATTCCGAAGGAACTCTTTGGAGTGATCTAACCCTGGGAGATTCTGCCAGAGTGTTTCTCTTTCAGTTTTCTCCTTCTCCAGAAACTCCTTCTTATATGTACATTTTGCTATACCACAGAAAGGTTCTGGGCCAGTGAGTGGTTTCCGAGCACCCTCTCTGGCAAGTTTATTGGCCTGTGACTCCTGAATGACCAGGATCAAAGAGACCTTATTTTTCTTGCCTACCTCATTGAGTTTGATCCGGCATTCCCATGTCGACTTTGAGTCGATGACATAGGAGTTCAGTGCTTTAATAGCAGCTTGACTATCTGAGTGAATAGCTATGTCGCAATTCTGATAGATTCTCTCTAGATTAATATCTAGACGTCTCTCGATTGGTAATATTTCTGCTTGCAGAACACTCACACAGGAGCCTAACGATAGTGTACACTTGGCTTTGGCCCCGTGAACCCCAGCGCCAGCTCCCGTGTTGGTTTTAGAACCATCTGTATACCATTTAACAGTATTTTCTTTAAAATTTTGGTCAGTGTATTCCCGCTCCCATTCCTCTTTTTTGCATAGCATCGTACTGGAGTTTTTCTCAGTACTTACTTTCTTTACCATTACATTATTATTATTATCATGAATAGGGGTCGTTGCGGCTTCGTTCAGCCTTCCGGGAATTTTGACCGCAAGGATCTTTTGTTCTTTACCCAACTCATTCATTTAAATCCCAAGGAGGTGACCATTACATCACTAGGAAGGTTCGCAGATGAGATGTAGTTACTCAGAGAGCTCCAGACTCTCTGTCCCCAATTTGAAGTTGAAAAGGTATAGAAATTTTGAATTTTCGTGACATCGATTTCGAAATAGTTGCGTTGTGGTACTCCAATTTCGGAATGAAAATCCCAGAAGATTAAGAATTTTCGAGTTGAGATTGTGTTTCTAGCGGACAGTCTCTAGCTACGTCGACCGACTCTGGTCGGTATCGGGCGACCTAATTGTACCCGCAAGTTCTTCGCAATGTAAACATGCGAGACAAATTGATCGGATTCGTAATTCCCCGTGCGGCAGTGTCGTTGACAGAGCGACGGCCGTTGCTTGCCTGCCGTTGGTAAGGGGCGAAAAGGAAAGTCTGGAGTGAAAAAGAGCCCGCGCCGCGCTGGTTTTGCCTCGAGATTGAATTCGGTAAGCCGGGGTAGTTGCCCGGGCAACAGACGCCGGCGTCATCAAGCCGACCGATGCCGACGCCCGGCACGCCCATCTGCAGAGCGGTAAAATCCCACTCCGAGCTGCTGTGCGTTTTTTTTTTATTAGCCCGGCTGGTGTGTTGGATGGCCGCTGAAGGAATGATTAGACACCTCGAGGAGAGAAAAAAGTAGCTTATGAGGGAACCCTCTTTTTTTTATTTAACGTTCAACCTTATTTTAATTCAGCCACCTTGAACATACAAATATTAGTTATATCAGTTTGCCACGGTTTTACGGTAGCTGTATAAATTATTCATGTTCTTCGATCTCTGAGATCGTCCTTCACTTTGAGTCTAGGTTAAATTAATGCTGGTTGTGTCCTTCACTTCTTCAATGATTTTTTCTGTCATAATTGAGACCTAGAAATCAAATTTTGATAAATTCGAACTCAGAGTTTGAAGGAAATCATAAAGATACATAATGAAATGACAAAATAGTGGAACACTCGGTTAACAGGAAAATAAATATGAATTGAAAAGAAGGGAGAATGAGATGAGACAAAGCTGAATACCAGATGTTACGATCAGAATTCTTATCTTGATCGTGAATGAGTTTTACGACTAAAAATAGTTGATCCTTCTTAATTCCTAGGTCTACAGGGTGTCTTTGACTTGAACAAATATTGTTACGGAGATTCCCGAGGTCAAAATAAACACTTTTTGTTTTTACCATTGTTCCGATTCCGCTTGTTCGAAAAGAAGCAGGTTGTTGAAAATCCATGAAAAAAACAAACAAATTTACGCTCACATGTTTTATAATTTTCATTATAGACATGACATAACCATTTTAAAAGTAAATTGAATGTTATTTGAAGAATATTTGCCATTTTAAAAAAGTATTCGTCGTGAAGTGTTCATTTTTCGAGTAATGAATAGTTTAAAAAAATCCATGTTACTTCATGTTGGCTTCATGCAACTGTGTTTAGGGAATTTACAGAATTAAATTGCTATTACATGTTCCAATATCAGAAAAACTTTAGTGGCATGTTTCTAGCTCATTATGAAAATGGATATATCTTTTTCTCTAGGTTGAATCAGGAAAAATGGAAAACTAAAAGAGTTTTTCTTTTGACCACAAGAATCCAACTCCTACTAATATTATAAATGCGATAGTTTGCGAGGATGTGAAGATGTTTGTTACTCTTTCACGTGAGAACTACCGAACGGATTCAGATGAAGCTCCACATCAATAAAGTTTATCTATCCGAATGTTAATTCATAAAAATTTGTGGTATTTTAGCATGAAACAATGGGAAAATATCAAGCGAGTCGAAGAAAAGCCATTCGTCAAAATACATAAGTCGCGTAGTCGCGAATCACCCATGTTATTCTTACGGTGATACGCAAAAATGACCCTTAGCCTCGATTGATTCTAGGCAACAAGGTGAAAATAGAAAATATCGAAGTACGTCAACCAAGCAATACTGTTGTAGAACTGATGTGTACGAATAATATCTTGCGTAACGTACCCCGAAGAAACCACTTCACGAGAGGGACATACGTTGAGAGAATTGACTGATTATTCGATTATAGGATTGAAGTTTCAGTTATTTTGGTATAGGTTAGACGTGAACGAAAAGTTAGTGATAAACAATTGGATCTGGTAGGGCGGTGTGGCAATTAGGATCTAGGCTTCTTCAAGATTTTTCGTGTTTGAGGATGATATTGGAATAATAATAGATAATAATAACAATAATTTCAATAGCCGATTTGGGCAGACGAAGTTACGCTGGCCAGTTAGTATAATATATATTGTTGAAATATGTCAATATGAAATCTAAGTCAAAGACTCGCCTCACATACTGTGTGTCCCATTTTGGTTGAAACTGTAGCTATTATTAAAGTAAAGATAGAGACATGCGGTTTCCTCGACCCTGTATCACTTTTTTGTTAAACTTTCAAAGCCACAAACGAAAATATACCAACTACTTTTTTTCCTGAAATACAGGGCGAGAACGAAAATGTTCCGTTCTGGGGATTTTATTATTTCTCAGGCACCGTTTTAGATAAAAAAAAATTAAAACTGCTCATAAACATATACTTTCACATAAAAGTCAGTGACGTATCAGGAAACTCTCCGTAAATTTTTTCCATAGATTTGCTGCTCAATTAAGGTTCAGTTTTTTACTCGAAAAATTCGTATGT
Source organism: Hippodamia convergens (assembly GCA_038502775.1). Taxonomy (NCBI): domain Eukaryota; kingdom Metazoa; phylum Arthropoda; class Insecta; order Coleoptera; family Coccinellidae; genus Hippodamia; species Hippodamia convergens. The sequence continues at coordinate 23,297 of JAVSIQ010000238.1, forward strand.
TTGTAATGTTGAACTATTTGAGGTCGAAGGAGTTTTTTCAGTTCCTCCAAATTTCGTGACATTTCTTTCATTAATATTCATGTACCTCCGAATTATATCTGACCATGAAATTCAAACATAAATGTTTCTTTTCTATCAATTTGCTGGGCGGTAAGTTTGTATCGATTTGATACAACTGTTTTTTTTTTTTTAGCTCGGCCATGTTTTGCTATGTCTTGTATTCTAACAAAACCACTAACATTCTTTTTCAAAGTTTCCATTTGTCTTAGTGCAAAATTCTGCTTCAAACACGTTTCACTGCTGGTTGAATTAAGAAAATTCGAAAAAAAATGAGCACAGTTCACAACGTTATCAAGTACATAATAATGAAGAAATAATGAGATGATGTAAAACATGAAAATCTTCGTAAATATTAATTTTGTTGAAATACTATGAATATGTCTTTCTCATACAACAAATACTTATGACGCGAAAATAAATTTTCCCCAATTGGGCCATGGAATTAAATGTTATCTTTCAAGGTAGACCTTGTTGGTATTTCGTTAATTGTTTTTATAATGAATGAACAAATCTTTAATGCACAGAAAACAGACGTTGATGTTTTTCAGCTCATACGATCCAATCGCGAAGTTTCCAAAAACTTCATTTTTGAGTCATTCCGACAATAGAAACGCATTTATCACGTTTGTGTATTTTTAGGATGCGTTATCGTAAAAATTGTCTATGCTCATGACCATTAGTCAAGTTCAACATCTCTCGTCAGTACTATTATACCGCGAATGTCGTAAGACTATTACTGTATTACTCTAACCGACCTACGGCTCGATTCTTATCAATTGCTTACGTCTTATGAGGTTATCTATTCTGCCAATGATTCATACAATTGCATCCATCTCTATTGTCATAGGATTTTAGAGTATTTTCTCTCGGGAAAAGTCGAACTGAGTTGTTCAGAGTCGAATTTGTAGTTATGAACCTTTCATATTTGGTGATCGTAACCAAACTAATGTCAAGGTTATTTAGTTCGGTGTCAATCGTATCGAAAATGTTTAGAGTATTTATTTCATATTTGAAATGGAAAACAAAATGTTTATTTTGGTATTGGGTCTTCTAGTTAGTAATCTTAATTAGAGTACAGGTTGGGCAAAATTAGTGATACCTGGACTACAACTTTTCCAACCGAAAGATATAGAGGAAAGTGACACATAACGGTCGTCTTTTTTTAAGGAACTGATAATACCATCAATTGCATTCCTCTATCTTCTTTTGTTTTTGACCTACAGGACAAAATTGAAATATGGGCGATTTCAAGTTTGGTCGTTATCTTCGTTTCTGTTTGTGCTAGAATGTTGAAAAGAAAACATTATACAAACACTTTTTTCATAGCAATCCAGTAGCATACTGTGTTTTTTCCCAAGAAGTTTCCTTGCTGAGCTATACCTTAAAATTGTGTTTTTTCTTATGGAAACAATAGTTAATTATGGCTCAGAAAGGATTATCATTTTTTCCGTTTCAAATATCTATTTATATCGATAGATACAGGGTGGCCCACGTGAAAAAGTACCTACTGACCAATATTTCCGTGCGTGGGTTACAGAAAATGATTAGGAGAGTTAATCTTTCGACGCCTTTTTATTTCGAGGTCAGATGTCTATGATTATACCTTTAATCGGCAAAGGTTTTTTTTTATTTATGAAAATACTGAACAATTTCTATTTGGTATCAAAAGATTAACCTGTCGAAGCATTTTCTAGAGTATACAGGATACTTAGAAAAATATGGGGTTGACCTGTTTTACGTGCGTCACCCTGTATAACGTGTCATATATTTTCAAAACGGAAAAAAATTATGATTTTTTCTGAGTCATAATAAACTTTTGTTTCCATGAGAAAAAACACAACTTTATGTTATATCTCAGCAAAGAAACGTCTTAGGAAAAAACATAGAACGCTACTGGATTGCTATTGAAAAACTGTTCGAATTTCCACATTTTCTCACTAACAGAAACGGAGATAATGACCTAATTTGAAATCACCCAAATTTCAATTTTGGCCTATAACTCGAAAACAAAAGAAAATAGAGGAATGCAGTTGATAGCATCATCAGTTTCTCTAAAAGAGACAACCGTAATGTGCCATTCATTTTCCTCTATCTCGTTGGGTTAAGAAGTTGTAGTTCATGTATCACCAAATTTGCCCACCCTGTACACATTCTTAAAAAATACACAGAAGTATAGGTCTCTACTTGTCCATTTTTAAAAAGATGTTAATAATGACAGATAGTCTGTTCGAGATCAAATGTAACATAAAGGAAAATATTTGTGTCAAACGCACGGTACTTTTCTACATCATTTTCCTAGACCAACTGGAAATAGTGTTTAGTCCATGCAACTTCCAAGTCACAACAATTATGTTTTTTTTTTAAAGCAAATAATACATAATTGCAAGGGCTTTTATCTGATAGTTAACTCGAAAAAAGCATTGCGCCTCTCACACCTGAATTCAATTCTAAAGTCCTCTCAATTTTCAGTTGAACATCCTATGTCTGCCTCGCTAATGAACCGCAGGGGAGGTTTTCCTGGCGGTGACACAGGTAGTATACTGTCACCTCGAGGATCTGACAACGGCGCCGGTTTGGGAGTGAAAATGGTCGAATACGTTTTGGGCACGTCCCCAACCAACAAAGACATGAGCGGACTGGAACCTAGAATGAGAGCCCTCCACTTGGACGATAAAGACAAAGACAAACCACAAAGTCCCAAAGAGGTAGAGGTCAATGGACAAGTAATGCAGAATGGACAACTGTCTGAAGAGGATAAAGGATTCAAGTAAGTTGAATTGCGAATTTTTGATTTATCTGACCATAAATAGATTTTCCGCCCAGAATATTTTTAAACCAGTAACTCAGAATAAACCGCTTGAATTTATCAATTGACTTTCCCAATTTTCTGACTATAAAATTGAACATTTTCCTTGAATTATTTGGTTGCAACCCCACCGAACTTTTGTTTTTCTAATGTAAACTTTAATGTGTGTTTGTTCTGAGGCTCGTGAAAAAGTGATCCATTATTACGAAGATGGATATATAAAATCTATTCTAGGTGGTTGTCGCCATGGTTATTGAGTTGTAATACGCTTCATCATTTTTATCTTCACGATTTGATTGTTCTTAAGATGATAATAGTATATTCTAAACAAGTTGCAGAATGAGCTCCTATTCCAACACGAATGCGAAGTTCGAAAACGAGCGACGAAGGAGCGAGTTTTCGATAGCATATGAGTGTTGGAATTGCCTTCTGCAACGAGTATTAGACGATATTTTCTCTATTTCAGTCAAGTTTCGTGAAATACTCTCGAAATTCAAATAAAAATTCAGGTTAGTGACTTTTATATTTCATCTTGGCAGTTGGTGTGACTTACGAAATTTGACAGATTACGGAATTTGAATTGATTTGATTCGAAACTTGATTCGATCGGGGGTCAGTATTGACAACTACAAAACGAAAAATATAACTGAAAACAATGCTGTAATGAGTTTCATTACAGCACTAATTTTAGTACTGTAATGAACTCATTACGATACTGAAATAGAGAATATCGTAGGTGGCATTGACCTAGTTGAACAAGGTAGAGAGTTATCTTGTAAATTATAAATGTTGCATTTGCTGCAATGGACCACCGAGGTTAACAAAGCCAATTTTTTGGGATATTAAAATTGTTTTCCGAAAATAAATTGGTCATTGTGACGAATATGCAAATCTGAAACTAATTTATCAACTGGTTGGCACTCTTCCTTGAAATTTCATCTCAAGACATGTAAAAATTCATATATGATACGAAACCAGAGTCATAGGGGGGGGGGGAGGGGCATGATTCCCACTGTAGGTCATTGTTGTAAATAGCAACCCTTCTTCCAAATTTGCCGACGCTACTGGAAATGCAGGGGGCATTCCGATGTTCCTCGAGGACTGCGTTTACTAATTCATTCCTAATTTCTCCTGATTTTCAATCAAAAACCTTGATTGCCAACAACTTTTACGGAAATATCTTTATTGTGGAATATTGAAGGATTTTTTTTTATTGATCAATTGTACGAGTCTACATGATTGTTCTCGATGTTTTATCATCAAACTATTCAATTCTCGAAGAACGTGAAAATTTCCATGATGATGTATAAAAAATGATTCTGAAATTGATGAATTCCAAAAAAAATTCTCAAAACTTTCAAATCAGATATATTCCATGGTAACGTCAAGTTCTTCAATTTCAATTTGAATAAAAATCAAGTCCTCTTGTGAAAAACTACTAAATCAGGTGAATGATGAATAATTAGTAAGTGTGGTTTTCGAGAAGGTTTTAATGATGTAGCTGCCCCTTGAGAATGCCAAAGTTATTTCCTTACTCAACGCTCAAACGTGCTGAAATATAATTTCTCTACTTTGTCAAATCCGTACATTCTGCCACATCGCGTAGAACAGAATCGTGCTTGAATATTTCATTCTAGCACAGTTTTCATGGTAATATTTTTTTATTAAGTGTTGGCTACCTGCCACGGATTTATTAATTATCTGTCAAATTTATGCCAGAGAAAACAGTAGTGTCAATCAATATTTTTCAAGGCACAAAACGATTGACTTCTATAAAAGTTCAATGAAAATAACGTGTAATATTCGTACTGAAGGTTCAAAATCTCGTAACTTCGTGGCTCACTTTTAAAATTTGAACTCGTGGAAGAATATCAGTGCACTTCTATCATAAATAACTTAATAACTCAAAAGGAAAAAGGGGATTCATGGGCAAAGCACTTAAAGTTGCTCAACTGAATCAGTGGAAAATTGAGGATGCTTCCTCAATTATCGGGTTGTCTTATAAAAGCATCGAAGTTTTTTTCATTAACGTTTATGAAAGCAGCATTGCTGTTCTCAATTACAGTTCGCCATTTTGAAGACATTGAGCTCAAATTTTTGTACGAATAGGAAGATTCACGATACACACTTTTACTCATATTTTTATTTTTACAATCGTTTTTTTGTTCACCATTTTTTCGATTGAGCCTAGATGAAAAAATCGCTATTTTAAACTCTGAGCTATGCCACCCCTGGAAACATGCTACTAAAGTTTTTCCGAGCATTATATCTACCGCTTGAACCTTCGAAAAAATGCAGCAGAAATTAAATTCTGTGAATTTTTTTAACCGAGTTGCATTCAGCCGAAGTAATCAATTTCTGTCATTTCGCTGATGTAGAATATTTAAATAATAAATAAATGAAAAATGTTCATTTTACGAATTATACGAAGAATACATCCTTTTTACAAAATGGCCATATACCTATTCATTAAATTAAAGTTACTTTTATGAGTTGGGACCTTTGAATTTCTGGTATAATTATGGAATGTAATGGTATGTAATGATCATAATGAAAAAATAGGACATGTGGGTGGAATTTTGTGTTTGTAGAGGATTCACCACATCAATGAAAATAATTTCTTTCAATGAAATCATTTAAGAGATATATTCGAAATTTTTTTTATCGATTTTCGAAAGCCTTTGTCTTTTCAATCGTCAAATCGGAAAAAATAGCAAAAACAAGAGTGTTTCTTTCGATGTACAAGTCGAACACTCACCATGTATGCAAAACGTTCAAACGAACAGTAATCAGAATGTTTTCGAATTTTCGTTGCTTCTCATTCAGGTTTATCTCGCGATTATCGATATTGTCCATATCGAGGTTTTCCACAGTCGGAGCATAACCGATTACTTACCCGCACAAGTCGCCAACCCATCGACCATATCCACATTATAATGATTCAGACACCCATGGTTCGTAAATTATCGCTCGTTGCGAGCCGGCCCGACCTTTGGTTATTTTAATTGTGGTTACGTTAATGGCCGAGAATGCCCATGATAAACGAATTTATCGACGCGTGTATCGAACGCTCTTTTTATTGTTCCGAAAAAGTTTATTTCCTCCGCTACCGGAGACGGTCGACGTAGGAGCGTCCCGAACCCTGGAATATTATGCGAGGATGAACCAAGCGCCGCGTCGTTTGTGCCGGCATTATTATGTTATTTGAGGATTTCGACATAGAATGTTCCTCTCAATGTCGCGGCATTGATGCTCTCAGCCGGCTGCTCTCGTTCTGTCTTCATCGGCGGCCTCGACCTTGGCCCTCTGTACATTTACACATACCATTTTCCACCTTGGGATGTTTTTATTCCTTTCTTGAGTACGACGACGTGACTGATTTTTTTTTTACTCAAGGGTGGGTTGTACTAAATGTAAATACTCGATTATATCAACTCAGTCGGCCACATGGGTATTCGATATTTATATACCTTTATGCCTGTAGTTTTTCTAAGCATTAGATCTACTATTTTAACCTTGGAAATAATTTACAAAAATTGAAATTATGTGAATTCTTTGAACAAGTTGCTTCAAGCCGTAGTGCCCGAGTTTTCGAATTTCACAGATCGTCGGTCTAATACGTAAACCTGCTAAGTCCATTGTTTTAGAATGGCTTTGGCAGATTAACGAATTAGGCCTACGATATATATTTTTCATTACACTGCGTGTTTGACGAGAAAGTATGAGATCACTTTCTATTTTCCAATATCGAAATAAATTTCGAGCATTAAAGTTACTAAGATTTGAGTTCCTTCTCGTCAACTGAAAGGTTTTTCTTCAACTCAGGAATCTTTTGTTGGTATATATGTACAAGTCAGTTGTGTGTTATAGACATATTTGCATCTCAAAGGTAAAGTGTTTTGATAAAATTTTTGCAGATACGAGTTTTCTTCAATATTGTATTCACATTGAGAAATTCTAGGTAGTGGAACACATTTTTAACTTCCCAGGTACATCAATTCGCCAAATAATGGCAGTACACATTCTTTGAAGCAATAATCGAACTAAAAATCTCTTCTGACTAATTTTGATTTTCTGACTTAATACACCTTACCTCTGGGGTGCTGATATATATTTTTAAAAAAGGAATAAAAATTCACATTTGCCATTTCGGAGTTGGCCTTTGAGTAGAGACATGAATTTTTTGAGATTCGTGAGACTTCTGTTTTGATCAGAATTGAAAACTCTCGTTGGGTAGCCCTATATTTCATCATGGAAATTTATTCTTCATGACTTTTTATTATTTTACAAAGAAGTCTGTTTTTTAATTTGGAATAACGAAAAAAAAAATTAATCGGAGCTCTGCTGAAACATGGATGAGTTCAGGGTTTTTTCCCTGGTTTAGTTTTTTGGCTTGTTTTGAGAACAATGTTGTCGCAACATTCAAAATTAAAAATAATAATACATGTCTTAAAGTCGTTGTCAAAGTTGACAACTCAATTATTTTCAAATCAGAACCCCAATTTTATTTAGTAATAATTTAATCTACTTTGGAAAATAATTTACTTGTGGAAACTGAATTGCTCTCAACTTTCTTATTTTGTCAATTCTCGTAGAAAAAAATCGTGGAAGAATATTTTTTATAGCACAGCTTTCATGGTAATATTTATTGTGTCCCCCTGCCACTGATTTATTTATTATCTGTCAAATTCATGAGAGAGAAAACAGTTCTGCCAATCAATATTTTTCAATGCAAAAATCACTGAACAATATTTACGGCAATATTTCATTAATTTCGATAAAAATTCAACGAATTGGAGAAAAAATGTGTGATACTCGTACAGAAGGCTCATTCTATCACTCGTTCATTCAAAAACTTGCCACTTCGTGGCACGTTTTTGAATTTTGAACTCGTGTGAGAATATAGATGCCTTTTGCACTTGTATCATAAAAAACTATCATTATACAAGTTAAGAAGGCACTGATATTCTTCCACGAGTTCAAAATTCAAAAACGAGCCATGAAGTGGCGAGTTTAAAATAAGCCTGACCGAGTGTTAAAATAAGCCTTTTATACTAGTATTTTACGCTATTTTATCTGATTCATTGAATTTTTATTAGATTCAATGGAATATTTTCCATAAAGCAATCTAGAATTTTCATGACGGCACTTTGAGCTGGTTTTAATCAGGCGATGCTTGGGGTGGATATGTGTGCCACAGAGTTAATTCATTTTGGCCAGAAGTTTGATTCGTCAAGGCTCTGAGATAATGAAAATCTGTGTGAATTTTATTCACCTTAATTCGTCTTGGACCATGTGTGCACCATGCTGGTCGTTTCTTTGATTTTGATCAGCATCGTGAAACTTCTATCGATATGTCAGTTCCCTCAGTGATTATGTGTAAGGATTCCTAGTAAACAAAGACTTCTATTGCTATGGTAGGGACTGCATTTTTTGATCTCTTCATACAATCTGAACTACTTTTGTCCGTAGCAGTGCTTATGCGTATCGTATGTTATCTTTCGCAAATAATTCTTTATTTGTATGCGCACATTTTTGCTGAAAATCTTCCGAGTATTACACAAAATTTTCATTAAATACTTTGATGTGAGATTGTCTTATGTTTCCTGAACAAATTTCAAATTGTACACTCAGTAGTTTTTTTACTTCTGGTCCGACTTCCTTCCACATTGGTTGTTCAAGAGACACAAAACGTAAAATTTCTTTTTACAGGTTCAGATCAAGGCTAGGTATAATTGTTTCGTCTATTTCAACGCGGTTTGGTATATTTTAATGCAATAATACATCCTCTTAATTTCAACACTATATAAATCGATTCTAGAATGATGAATCATTTTTGTTTCATCATGCATTTTTCGTCATGTCAAGCATTTATTCTCGTTACAAATCGCCAATTAACATTCAATAATTCTTGATAATTGTTTCGTATAATGGATAACGCTGAGACAAAAAAATGTTTGAGAAGCAAGTCTTGAAAAAATAGAATTATGAATTTTCTGCTGTTTTTTCTCATTCGACAATATTGTTAAAAATTTATTTTCCTGCCGGGTACATACAGTGACAACATATTGCCGCATGGGCACAAAAAGAAGTAACACTTTTTTCTTTTGACATTCATGTAGAAAGGAATACTATTTCTTAAATCTTAGTCATAACCTTGTGGCTGTAGATTAGGATAAAATGATCAGAATTAATTTCTGGTGGAATTCCAAATCATTATCGAAGACCGAAAAATAATGATCCCGTTTCTTATTGAAAGATCATGGAACTGCTAGGTAAACAAATTTTTGTTTTTCCAACAATTTATCGTGAACGCAACGAAGGCTATGGGACAATGAAATATTGAAAACGATATATTCAAGGAGAGTTGTGACCTCGGAGAGAAATTCGAAAATATGCAATTTATAGCCTGGAAATGAATAGGTCGTTAATGGGAAAAATAATGGAATCTTCGTTTCGATGCCACACAATCGAGCCAAACCGATATTGAATGGCTTCAGATTCGAAAATTGGCAGTTGAGGGATCATGCTGTTTTACTTATTCTGAATTATATGATTTTCAAGGCGAATTGATTTTTATGCAATGTACTCGGATTAAAAATTATTGTCATCTCAGTAGGACTTGAAAGTCCAGTCGCGGTTCAATTTCCGGTAACAAAATCTAATTGAAGAGTGGGTTGCTCAGTGGAACGAAAGTACATTGTAACCTAGAAAATTATTAATTATTTTTCGCAACAAATCAGTTTGAAATTTTCGAACTTGACAAAAGTTCAGTTCTCCAAATGAATGAATATGAACATATTTTTCCACAGAATTCTCATTATATCATATTCATAGGTTATTTCTATTAACCTTAAAAACTTCATCACAGTGGAAAAGCACAATTTCACAAATTTTCGATGCGTTAATGTCATTTAGCTCAACAGCATCTAATTGGATGCAGTGACCCTCTCCGCTAAAGAGAACATTCTGAAAATGGGGGTGAAAATATGTTTCTGATTTCCACTTCCTCAATGTGGTCATTTTTTTTATGTGGGTTCAATCCTCCAACTCTTAATAAATACATACTCTCGCCTGAATGCAGAACTATTACAAGTCAGAAAATGCTCATTTTACCGGCGAGCAATTTGATAATATGTAGTTAGCAATAATGTAATGTAATACATATCACATCAAATTTTCTTTTTACAGTGTACAGGCTATCCCAAATTGCTAGTCTTCTAGACTAGATAGGTAAAAACGTTGAAAGTGGCCCTGGGCTCGATTTCCGTGAAAACACCAATAGTGAAAACCGTTTCACGATATCTTCATTTGTTTTGAAGATATGACTACCATTTGAAATTTTTTCGATTCAGAAGATGTGCCATAACTTTTTCAATGCGTTCGTATTGAAAATAAAACAGTGTTTTTTTTTTTAGTGTTTTTTCGATAATATATCAAAGTTGAAAAAAATGGATATATCGTAAAACGGTTTCCACTTATGGTTTCCACAGCATACTTTTCGAAGTTTTTACCTATCTAGTCCAGAAGAACCTAAAACAGTCAAAATTAAGCATATTATTTCCAGGGTTGGCCGATATATATCGAGTGATATATATCATGATATATATCTTGATATATATCTGATATTTATTGACTCGATATATATCATGATATATATCAATTACTTTTTTGACGAAATAAATACCTCAGAAAAAAATCCTTGATAATTTGGTTAAAATTGAAACGTGACAACAGTGAGGTAGTGATTAGATCTCCCGTCTCGGGGATTCTTTTCTGTTGTATTTATTGAAGTTATTTATTTTATTTTTATTTAGAAAAAATATTCTGTTTTTCGTGTTGTTTCCTCTGTTTTGTTACTGGTTTTAATTAAAATTTTATGAATAATGGTCTTTCAATACATATGTATGTTCAATAAACGATTTTTTGCAGTTTAGCTAAGGAACAAAATTTTTGATATATATCAGATATATATCGGATATATATCCGATATTATGATATTTTGATATTTATATAAATATCATGATATTTGCCAACCCTGATTATTTCATTGTAATTTGTATTCATGTCAAATTTTCATTTCATTCATTTAAAATTTTTAATTATTCATATTATATTTGCATTCTATTTCGATTTTTAATGGAAATATGTATTCTTTGGCTGAACTTTATCCTTAAATTGAAAATGTTGTCAATTTCGTGGCTCTGACAGTTTCGTCATTAATAGGTAGATATTGGGGTCCCATCAATATCTACACCAGATATGATCACGAAATTTTCATCCTGATTAATCACGTATCCTATATTTCGGAGAAATGATCAAGTCGGATCAGATGTTTGGGGAAATCGATCAATCAAATCGCCCTAGTAAACAATGCTCCTCCTCCACATGCTGTGAACACAACATATTTCCCCGCAGAACTGACCAACCATCAATAACATAACAGACGTCGTTCTTCAACATCTTTCGTATTGCGTCCCTGGCTCTATACACTTCGTTTCCGCTCTTTGACATGGTTTCAAGGTCTTGTCAGCCACCTTGGACGAAGTCATTGACATGCCGCATTGTATCTTGCATAAAGTGGCGGAGCAGCGTTGGTTGCCAAGGTGACGACCCCCTCCTATGACCTACGAACACGCGTTCAGGAATTCTTCCCCTTCTAGCCTACCGCCATCTGTGTGAGCGGTTCAATATTTTAGCGTTAGCCTAGGTTGTGGAGGAAAGTTGTATTCTGCTTCGGCAGTACGTTGGTAGCGCCATCTATTGAGAATTAATTGTGTTAGATTGAAGGGGTCTGTAATATCGTTGGCTCGAGGTTTCTCATATCGAATGAACACAGGGAGATGTCGCTAGGTGTAGTTCTTCACCGACAATTTTTGTATTTTTGCATTAATTCACTGGATTTTTTGCGGAATAATCACATATTCAGATAAAAACTCGAAATGAAACACATATTGTTAATTGTAAATATAAGCAACAAATTAGAAACAAGAATTCTAATCTCAAATAGAACTTCGTATTGCAGTAGGACACCTGGAAGCCGACAACCTTCCCCAGCTGAAGAAGAACTGAGCAAAAACAGTATATTGGACCCAAGCATTGTGGTCATGAAACCGCAAGAGCAACTTCCGCAGCACATGGCTCACCATTTACCTCCACATATGACCCCGCATTTGGGAGTAACTCTTGCGGAATCGGTCAATCAGCAGTTTGAGCACTTCACAGAGCAGCCTCCACCCAACACGTATGATCAGCAACCTCACCAAGGGTATCCTCCACCGCCTCAAAGTCACCAGGTAGACAATGCAGTGCTGCAGCAGCAACAGCAACAACACAATTTCGATGTACAGGTAAGATTGTTGCTATCAGTTTGAAATTTTATGAGATTGGCAATTTCAGATTTTTCTGATACTCAGGACATTCTTCTTGTTCATAGCTTAATATCTGCCTTCTTTTAAGTTTGTTTATAGCTTTCGTGAACGCAATTGTCATTGAATTTGACATTGGTCCTGCTGCTGTTAAAGTTGAATTCAACATAAAGACAATAAGTTGATGCATAGTCATATTCAGTTATAGTTTATCAAGAATTATTAAATATATTCAGCAAATTTCTGAATAGTCCCTAACTTGTGTCAGTCACTTGGGGTAATGTATCCATTTTTGTATACATTTCTCATTGGATCCATTAAGTTTATTGCTGTAATCACCAACCAACTTCATTTTCAAGGATGCAAAGATGCTTTTGTCACTCATTTGACTGTCATATTATCTGGATGAATTTCCCATGAGAATATTTCAATAATATTTCACATTATCAGTGTCTCATCAGCTTAATTTTTTGCAGTAAGATCTTTGCTAATCCGAGAAAGTGTTTAGTTAAAATATAGTTGATCTTGCGGAAAGGAAAACAGTGTCAAAATTGTTGGATTCAATGCAGGTATTATAAACATGTTGACCGAAAATTGAAATTCAATCTCAGGTTAAAGGCAGGTTTCTGTATGACCCAGCTGGCTTTTCAACTGAGTTATGGATAGGAGAAATTGTTATTGGATGTGTCAATCACAATTTTTTCTGTTTTGGAGATATCCTATCAGTGTAGCTTCCACTTCGTGATGTTCTGAGGGTACAAAAGATTGCTTAACAATTTGCAGACATCACTATCGAATAATAATATGCGATTACCAAGATTTATCATGAATATTGAAGTGTTTCTATCTAGTGAAATAGTTTCTGGGATTTCCCCTAGTTGAATGTTACCTCAAGCGCGGAGGATTCTTTGTCAAATTTTTTCTAGTCGATTTATGTATATGCCATATATAAATACCTACAGAAGAGGCATAATTTTGTTTAATTATAGTAAACGGTAACTGCAGTTTTTCGGTCAAAAAACTATTGCCTCTGTCTCAGTATGAATACCAATGTGAAGTTACAAGAAAAGGTGACAGGGTCGCTGTGTTCATCAAATTTAAGTTAAGAATGAAATACAACTTCTAGGTGTACAACATGAGTTTTACCACCGAGCACTGCATGTTGCATTGTAAAAGGAAAGATAATTATATTTTTATTTTTTCGCGACCCTGTATCACTTTTTTGTAAAATTTTCAAAACCACAAACAGAAATATTCCAACTACTTTTGTTTCTGAAATACAAGGCGAAAACCAAAATATTCACTTTTGGAGATGTAATTATTTCTCAGGCCTTTGTAAGATAAACAAAAAATGAAAACTGTTTATAATAGATATTTTTACATAAAATTCAGTGGCGGAATGAAAACATTTTTTTTAGTGCACTATTTTCAAGATTGGGTATTTTTTGAATGGAACATTATATTTAACTGAACTCATTGATGTATCATAATCTAATCTTGAACAATTTTAGCTGCAAAAATCAGAAAAATCCCTATTTATGTTTGTTTTTTTATGGTATATTTTGAACTTGAACTCTAAATATAACTTTTCAACATGAACACAAAAATGTTGAAAACAAAAATAAAATTTATTAGTACAGATTAAACATTAAACACTGTAATTGCGAGAATTAAATTAGAAAATAATTAAATTTATTATAGATCAGTTTGTGATATATCGTATTCAGAAAAAAATTGCAATAATGTAACTTCGAAATATCTTGAAAACAGTGCTCTTAAAAATTTCAAATACACCACCGGCATTCATGTAAAAATATTATAAGCAGTTTTCAGCCTGAGAAATAATAACATCTCCTAGAGTGAACATTTTCGTTTTCGCTCTGTATTTCAGAGCAAAAGTAGTTTGAATATTTCTGTTTGTGGCTTTAAGATTTTCACAAAAAAGTGATGCTGGGTCACGAAATCCGCAAATCTCTATTTTTATTGATAGCTGAGATACAGTGCAGTCACAATCAAAATGGGCATAGTGTACAGATATTGAAGTACTTTTCGATATTGTCTACATATATAATGAATAAAAGTGGACCTAGATGAGAGTTCTGAGGCACTCCCCGAAGTCTGAAACATATTGAGATCTTTTCTACAAGTAGGATTCGAACCAACACAAGAGGGAACATCAAACCCCAACAACCCTAATCCTGGTGATCAGAAGTTGAATACTTATTTTATTGAAGGAATACAATTTTATCAATTGACATTGACGGATTTTCTGATGTCATTTCTTTCCTCCATGAATTATTCCAAATACGATCCACTTCCACTGAAGAATTGGCCAGATTATTATTTTCATCCGCAACAAAATGTTATATAGACGATATGCGAAGCAATAAAACGTTCTGAATAATAAAATTCGGCAAGAAATAATAAATTCGTTGTGGAATCCCCGACGATATTTCATTGTTGACGCTTTTTCGTCCCGAAACAGCCATTCCGATCAAACAGCGATTTCCGTCGAGGAAAATTCGGTTGTTCATTTCACCAGCAAAATACATCCAGATTTTAAGAGGCGGGCGTCTGGGCCGGGGGGTGGGAGGCGGCGTTCCAATTAAGTGCGGACGGAAAGGAAATAAATTAATTCGGCGTCGTCGGGACGCGGCGATAAACTGACAGATTGACGCCTAAGGATCGATATCTCGTAATTATATTGGCTCACCTCGTTTATATAACCCTCGCCTGTGTAACTAGGGGGCTTTTTCCCAATTAATCTCATGTTGTTAGGCGCGGCATAATGGAGTGATGACGACGCGTAGTGGTTTGGCCGTGGTGCGCGCCCCGAACTCTTCTGCTATTACCCCGTGGCGGCGGGGTTATCTGGAAAGGTCGGACGATTTATACTTGCGGCTCGAGCTTTAACGGAGCCTCGTTTCGCGATAAAACAACGGGAATCAGTCAATGAAAAACGAAATGAGCTCATGGTCTTTGGGAGGATATTGCCGTTTTCCGAAGATGCCTATTTTTTTATATACAGTAGGCGCTCGATAATCCGGCACCCGATTTTTCCCTTCATGCCGGATTATCGGACATTCCGGATTATCGAATTTGTATAGGAGAAAGAGCTAACTTCATGTGATTTCCACGACTATCTAACTTTCGCAAAATTTGTACTCCATTTTGTCAAGGGACTCTGTGAAACAAGAGAAAACAAATACGTGACTTTCGAGGTTAGATCCGGACTGCCGAGCGTGCCGGATTGGTGGGCTCCGGATTATCGAGCGCCTACTATACTTAGGAAGGTCCAAAAGCTCGTGCAATTGAAAGATTTTAAATGAAATAAAACAATAAATCTATTTTTCCTTTCAAATATAATTACCCGTAAGCTCAATATATCTACAGTAGAGACCCGATAATCCGGATCAATTGATGCTACGGCTAATCCGGATTAGAAATCCGAAATATTGCGTCTTACAACTTAGTAGAGATACAATTTGAAAAAAGGTTAAATAAGTATAGGCTTCATTATCGTTACCACAAAGCAAATACATATATTATTTGAAATAATCAGAATTTCACGTCGTTTTTTAATTTTAAAAGTAGAAGACTGCTTGATTATAAACAAAATAAAACACTTAACCATTGTGCACAATTATAAACTAAATCAAGTCCGACCGTCAAAATAAGAATACAAATGATTTTCCGTTGAGAAGTCAGGTTGCACACCCTGTTTTAACTAAAACAGGGTGTGCAATTTGAAATAACAAAGTAGTTACTACTTTTTGAGCGCGGCACCACCGCGGCACTGAAAATATTTCAGATCGATGGAGCATTTGTTCTTGTCTAAGAACCATATTTTCAATGAATTTTTGCTTTCCGTTCTCCGTAAACGTCTAACGTACCATCGACCGTGGATCACTCTGTAAAATCTTAACGAGCGCACATTATATCACTTTCACGGTAATCCAATCATCAAGAAAAATATGTAACACCGCGTTGCAACTAACAGAAATGTTAGTAAATACACTCCCCGTCAATAAATTCCGGATAGGCAAAATTTTTGTCAAATTCAACACTCTTTATCTCTTTTCGTGGTGCTGCGATTTTGTTGAAATTTTCACGAAGTATAGTATTTGGTCTTTCATTATCAACCTGAAATTTACTTTGCAAAAATATCTGTAGTTTATCCGTTATACAGGGAGAAACATAACCTTGTTTTATACCCTCCATTTCTAAACACCCTGTGCTGAATTTGAGGCGGAAAATTTGATATCATTAAGTTTTACTTTGAAATGTGACCCTTTCTTAACAAAATGTTTTTCGATTTCCGTCAGTATCTGCTTTTTAAAAAAAGATACACATTTTCAAAGAGTGTTGCATTTTTTCAATTATAATAACAATTTAAAACATTACAATACCTTATCGACTAGCAAACATAAACAAACATCTGAAAATTAATAGCGTGTATTTCCACCTCGCTTTCTCATCACTTCTACCTTACGACGTGGCATACTTTCAATGCATTTCCGAATTGCTTCTGGGGAAATATTTTCCCGTTCTCCGAGAAGGGCTGTTCGTAAATCGGGCAAGGTGTTGGGCTGCCGATTTCAAACACGTCTACCTAGCATATCCCATACATGTTAAATTGGATTTAAATCCGGACTTCTGGCTGGCCACACCAATCGTTGAATATTCGCCTCTTCTAAGTATTGTGTTACAACCCGTGCAACGTGAGGCCTAATATTGTCCTGCATTAACAGAAATGTTGGGGAAGGATTCCCCAGAAGCAATTCTGAACTGCATTGAAAATATGCCACGTCGTATGGTAGAAGTGATGAGAAAGCGAGGTGGAAATACACGGTATTAATTTCCAGATGTTTGTTTATGTTTGCTAGTCGATAAGGTATTGAAATGTTTTAAATTGTTATAAAAATTGAAAAAATGCAACACTTTCTTTGAAAATGTGTATCTTTTCTTTAAAAGCAAATACTGACTTCAATCAAAAAACATTTTGTTAAGAAAGGGTCATACTTCAAACTAAAACTTAATGATATCAAATTTTCCGCCTCAAATTCACCACAGGGTGTTTAGAAATGGAGGTTATAAAACAATTTTTTGTTTTTCCCTGTATAAAGGATAAACTACAGGTATTTTCGCAAAGTATATTGCAGGTCAATGTTACAAGGTTACCTGGTGAAAATCTCAACAAAATCGATGAACAACGGAAAAAGATACAGGGTGTTCAATTTGACGGGGAGTGTATGAAGCCCCTGACTGACACACTTTTATAGATTGAGATGTTGGTATAAGAGCATCATTTGGTCCAGAGTCTGGGACGTCCGACCATCCTTGGCCTGCTCTCTTCAAGACCACCCGAATCGGGCGCAACGCTTTACGGCTCATCTATCAATTCGGACGAACGTTCCACGCGCCATCGGACCCATTCACACATGAAATGAAAAAATTGAGATTGGATACATGCCAACTATTCATCTGCACGTTATCAGCGGCGCGACTTCATTGTTCGAACGCGAAATGTGGCATGCTGAAAACGAAGCATGAAATTAATTCTGCTTTTATTTGTTGAGCGTGAAAATGGAAACGAAAACAGACGAATTCGCGATCGCTTTTAGTTTTTTTTCCTTCTCGTCGATCGGAGCTGGGCGATTTCTCAAATGTAGCTGTTTTGATCGGGCTATACTTTAGTCAGATTCAGATTGTTTGAATAACACAGTATGAGCCTTTTCGTTGATTTTTTTGAAATTAATTGCCATTACGACCGATTTGCATTTAACCGTGGAAACTAGAAAAAAAAAACGAATGACAGTTTTCATATGTGCCAGCAATTTCCATTTCAGAGCTGGCATTCTATTCCATCCAATTTTGCCCACCCTGTATAATAAATTTATCATTTCAGTTCATGAAACGATCATTTGTGTTCCGACAGATTAAGATTTTAACATGAGGTCAAGATTAAAGTAGCCCAAAATGAAGTTTATGACTGGCAACTTTTTTTTTCAAAGAGGAAACGAGCTTTTGTTGCTGTTTTCGCCTCCATTTGAAACGAAATCAATCAGAAAATGTATCAATTTGTGAAATGCTCCTACGTAAGATTTCTGATTACAGAGGGTGTACGCACTCGTCAGACCAATAATTTGAGAATATGAGGAATGTTTCTTGGCGGCGCCGCAATGTCATAGTTGTCATTCAGATATATTTCCGTTGATTAATTTGATTGTTGTTCGATCAGATTAACTGCCCAGTTTACTTTTTGTCCAAATGTCAAAAAATCCTACATGAAATTTATTGATTTATTGTTTTTCAAACGAAAGTGCTGCAGAGATAGAGCCGAAAGAATATATAAACTATAAAAGAATTACCCGACCACTGATGTTGAGTAAAGACTAGTTAGCAAAAATTGTTTCCTAATTATGAACGAACAATCAAACTTCGATCTAAAATTTGAATGTATTTGAATGTATTTTGTTGAATTTTTATTACCTATTTTATATTTTTTTGTATTTACATCATTGACTTGTCCCATACATTGTTTTAATGTCTGAAGGGACCAATAAAGATTATTATTATTATTAACAAAACACGCGACGCAAAATCCTCAGAGAGTTGTGGAATTGTCAACTGACTTTTATCTCAAATTTTTCAGAAAATGCAGAATTTTCCTGAAATATATCTCGATCAAAACACACATGACCAGTTTCCTAATTCGAAGAAATGGATGCTGGCGCCTGTTTCCTATTTCATCTTCAACTTCTTTCTTATTTCGTTATTGTTTGATTTTCTGTTTCGAAACCACTCAAACTCGAAAACTGAATATTGTTTAGAATGAGATATCGGGACTTCGATTCTCATTATATTTGTCCACCCCATATCTCAATATTTAAACATACAACAGTCCAGATGACGCCTACAGACCCAGCCCTCAATTCTTCCCATTTCAATTATTACGAAACCAATTAATCACAAACAATCGATTCAGCCGTTTGCATAATATCGAACTGAAACCATACAAACCCACAATAGGGGCCTTGAATGAATTGAAAGGGTTTTGGTGAAATACAGCACACATAATCATGAAGAAGACTCTTGGAAAATTACGTGAACTGTATACTAGGCGAGTCCAGAAAGTGAGTTGAACAAATGGAATAAGGACGGCGTCAAAAAATTTATCTGCTGCCTTCCAACCTGCATTAAAAAAGATGACACATTTATGAATGTTATCACGTAATTTGTATTTTTCAATAAATTTTCTTGAAGCCGAAAAAGATTTATTTTCTGAACATGCCTTGCATATTTGGAAAAATATCGATATAATCGAAATCGAATTAAACGGGATTCAATCGTTGGAAGAGCATCTACGGAATGCGAAAAAGTGCCTTGGGAAGTTTGAAAAGTACATTTCTCGACAATAATCGTATTTCAAACCAATTTCCCAACTTTATAAGAAGAAAACTGATCCATCGATAAATTATATCCGGATGAATTATGCCGATATGAGCGCTTCAATTTCTCGAAAGCTGCAAGTAATAAATCACGAAGTATCGAACGTATTTCCCATTTAAATATAAAACTTTGACTTTGTGAAACTCGAACGGAAGAATGACGCTACTAAGCCTTGAAATCATCTCCGCAAGTTCAATATTTGTTTCCCTCTTTGAATTTCGTCCATCGAGATCGAATAGAATACAATCGGCCATTCTAAAAGATTAATTTTTCGTTTTCTCGTGAGAAAGTTGATGGGAAATTCTCATTTCCCGATATTTCGCCAAATTTATTCGAAAAATTCCAGAGGAGAAAAAACAATGGTTTTCGATATTCCGAATGAGTTTGATGGTACATATTACTTTGAGTCTAATGCAGGTTTGTGTTTTCGTAGCGTCTGCAAAAAAATTGGCAATCTTAGGATGTGCTGGCCTGAACACTGATGCGAAATAAGCCAACAATTATCACCTAGTGTGGAATCAGGTCAATTTCAATTAATATGTAAATAAACGTTAAAGACGTCTTACTTCTCTATTAAATGGACGAAAAGTATGTTTGAGTCCGAGAGCAGATAGTCACATGGCCCCAGTGTCTATCTTTTGTTGATTTTTATGATATCGGTATGAGAATTTCCTTCGCAAATGCAACACCCTGTAATGTGAACTTCCTGAGAATTCTGTATATTTGTGAAAAAAAAACATTCTCTGCGGGTATCCACGGAATTTTAAAAAGAGAGAATTATTTTGTTATATCTACTGCTCTATATTCTACTGCTAGCAATAGACATATACTTTATATTATGAAAAATCGGGCAACCTATAGAACGATAAATGTTGATTCAATCGGAATTGAATTGATGCCACTTTTCTCCTCAGTCTCATCAATTTTGGATTTATTCTCTCCCTTTTATATTCCTCGGAAGCACGAAACATACGAGAAAATCGACAATATCAAAACCGAATAAATGTTTATGGCTGAAATCATCCAGCAGCAATACGTTCCCATAAAAAAAGTGAAAAATCGACGCGAATCAATATCCCGAATCACTTTCACTAAAACGTCCATCCCATATCCAATATCGCTATTTCGGTGTAGTTCTGGTGGAGCAACTATTTTTTTTTTCCAGTTACGTTGATATTGAGACCGCAATACAATACCACTATATTCATCAATTAAGGCTTTACAATGATTTATATTCGTTTGAAGATACTAAAAAACAAAAACAAAATATATTGTACATGGTGATTCACTTATCTTGGTAACCCCAATTTTCTCGAAAACGTCCGAACCGTCGTTCTGTGAATGGCGTTTTGAACAAATCAATGTCGACTTGAGGTATGCATAAAAATCTACGGAATTAATAAAGATGCCAGGCGTCACGGCGCTATCAGAATTTTTTTCTCCTGGGACATACCTTTTTCATCATGTCATTCGAAAGATTTCATTCTGAACTTTTTTTTCGAATACAATTTTTATCCATTTCTAACCGTCATCGATCTGTAGCGTGTTTTATGTTAATTTCATTCCATTTATTTTTATCTGTATTGTGGTAATATGCCTTTATTCGGAGACACAGATATGATTTTGTGCCTTGAATTCAAGAAGGCTAGTTTTCTAGTCAATGTGCCTCTTCAGTAAGATGAAATATGTGGCTACAGCAAGATGGAGCTCCATATCACAACGCTGCCATTGTGAAGAGATATTTAGATCAAGAATTCGAAAATAAATGGATAGGAACCAATGGACCCATCAGGTATCGCCAGACCTAAAGCTCGTGGATTACTTTCTGAGGGGTCCCCTGAAAAGTATGGTATACCAAACTGATTCTAATAACTTGGACCATTCGAAAATAAATATAAGAAACGCAAATGCCTAAGTAGACCCTTATATTTTGACCAAAGTAACTCATAATGGAATAGGGGAATGATATATCTTATGTATGGATCATAATAGTCCGGTATATAGAACATATGATTTGAAATGTTCGTTATTAAAAAAATGTTAATTGTTATAAGATGAAATATTTAATGAATATAATAAAAGAGAAATAGATCGTTACAAAACCTCCGTCATTTTACGAAACAAAAGCATATCTAGGTCATCTATGATCCATACATAAGTTATGTCATTTCCTTATTTCATTATAAGTTACTTTGGTCAAAATATAATGGTCCATTTATTATCGAATTCTTGATATCAATATTTCTTCACAAGGGCAGCGTTGTGACATGGAGCCACATCTTGCTGTATCCACATATTTAATCTCATTTGAGGAGGCAGATTGTTTAGAAAACTAGCCTTCTTGAATTCAAGGCACAAAATCATATCTATGTCTTTAAATAAAGGCATACTACCACAATACAGACAAAATAAATGGAATAGAATTAACATAAAACACGCTGCAGATCTCTGACGGTTAGAAATGGTTAGAAATTGTATTCGAAAAAAAAGGTCAGAATGAAATTATCTTTCGAATGACATGATGAAAAAGATATGTCCCTGGAGAAAAAATGTTTGATAGCGCCGCGACGCCTGGTGTCTTTATTTATTCCACAGATTTTTATGCGCATCTCAAGTCGACGTTGACTTGTTTGAAACGCCATTCATAGAATGAGAAAATATTTGGACATTTTCGAGAAAATTGGGATTACCAAGATAATTGGATAACCCTGTCCAGGAGTGAATTAAACACAAATCGAATAACTAGAATGTTATCTCAAAGAATTCATTTTGCTTCTCAATAAACGGAGTTTCAATTTTTTTGAACTGTATTTTGTGTGAGTTTTCCTAGGGTTTTCTCTCCCAGTCTCTGAAATAAGGAACAATTAGAAAAAAAAATTCTAAAAATAAAAGAATAGCGCCTGCGTAAACCCTGAGCACTAATTTGTCAGGGGCCCAATCTTTTCAAAAACTTGTTGCCTAACAATGAAAAGAGAGAAAACACCTCGAACTCAATATCTGTGTAAATTTTCGCAGTCTTAATCAGACTTCTTTGTCAGACAATTTCTGTGGTGGATATTGAAATTGAAATAGTTCTTTATTTAGCTCGTGGGTACTTACATCCAAATGACAAGAAAAAATATCAACTTTCATTACGTAAATAGTCAAAAAATATATCAAAATTCGAAAATTTCTTCTCGATCTTTTATTTTCTGTCAACTGGCATACTCGTGATTCCTCAGGCTCGCCTTCGGAATGATTCACTCGTATCGGATTCTCATTCTGCCCTTGCTACAGAATATATTATATATGTACGAGGTATATTTAAGAATCTAAGTTTTTTATGGAATTTTGAACAGCCTATAATTTTGCATCATTTAAACATAATCATGTATGAAAGAAATTCTGAAATCCTTGAATTCGCGAGGTTTCAAATTGAAAATTAAACTCCTCATTTCCTGGATCAACCACGAATTTTCCTTTCGTAACGTCATCTCCCGTGCCAGGACGGCGATTTCCAGGAAAACGTCCGTTAGGACAATGTGTTGGATTTACGCCGCTCCTTATCGCGAAGGAGCGGCGGCCGCCTCCTCCCGTCAGGCGTATCCCCCGTCGGGAGTGGGAGCGCCGCACGCGATATCACGTGACCGCGGACTCTTCGCCGCATTCCGAACATTAGCCATTAATTAAAACGAATCATTCGCCATTTTTCAGGGTGTCGCACCACCGTTGAAACGGTCGGAAGGCGAGTTTCAATTTCGACACGACCCCGCTATTTCAAGGGACACGTCCGAACGGCGAGATCAGTCGATAAGGACACTCGTAAATGCGACCGTGAAAAATATGACGGTGGTATCGTCGGTTGGATCTGCTCGTATTTCGCCGAAATTCCGTAAACGGTGAATACCAATTAGTATGACATTCGACTAAAGTAAATGAAGGAACCGATTAGTAGAAGATGCGAACCTACATCGACCTTCACCGAGCTGATAATGAAATACAACCTATTTTATAATAAATTTCGTATATTAAAAAATACAGGGTCTACCAAGTTCGACGGCCTATTCCGCGTTTCTGGAGAACTGGACGTATTTGAGATCTGAAAACTGGGACTATGATAGTGTTCGAAATTATCTACCGAGCTAAAACATTCTTGGAGCGTGACCACTTTCACTTATACAGGGAATGCAAAAAATTCAAAACATTTTTTTTTTCTATTTTTTTGTTTCCAGTTTTGATAGAGTATTCAATTCTGAATATACTCGTATTCAAATTGTTGCATTCGTCGAGATACTTTTCAAAATATCGAGAAAAAAGTGAAGAAAAAGGGGAGATATACGGAATTATGTTCGTTATTCCTATTCTAAATAATATCTTAAGTACCAACCGTTTTCACAATTTTTAAGTCGAAGACTGGAAAAAGTGTACATTTCTAGAATTTTGAGAAACTCGTCACTGGGTGTTCCAAATGTTGGGCTAAAAATTGGGATCAAGATTGGCTCATAACGTTCGATTTTTGAATGAGAACTCTATTTTTTATGATTGCGTTGTATTCTTCGAAGAAAAATAATGATTGTGTTAATGCTCCTAAGGTGAATAATTCTTGAGGTATTCAGGATTTTTTGATTTTATGTCATACTTATTGTCAAATTCATGAAACCTGCTCCCTATCAACAATGATAAATGAGTTCAGAAAAGAGGTGTGTCAGTAGTGAATTATTGGAATAATTCATCTTCTATGACGAAGATTGTTGATATGAAACAGATTTCATGAATTTGACGCTACGGACGACATAAAATCAGAAAATCCTTAATAACTCAAGAATTATTAATTTTAAGACTATAATCATCATTTTTCTTCGGACAATCTAACGCAAAAATCATAAAAAAATAGAGTTCTAATTCGAAAAAGGGAAATTTTTGACCCAACATTTGGAACACCCTGTGGCGAGTTCTAGAAATTTACATTACTCCCAAAATGTGAAAACGGTTTGTGCTCAAGATATTCAGAATAGGAATAAAACACATAATACCGAATACTCATAACTCCCTTTTTTGTTAGATTTTTTCTCCTTGTCTTGAAAAGTATTGCGATGAATGCAACGATTTGAATACGAATGTATTTAGAATTGAATACTCTATCAAAATTAGAAACAAAAAAACAGAAACAAAACTTTTGAAATTTTTTTTTCATTTCCTGTATACCTGAAAGTGGTCAGGCTTCAAGAATATTTTAGCTCGGTAGATAATGTCGACCAATATCATAATACCAATTCTCAGATTTCAAATAGGTCCAGTTCTCCAGAAACGCCTAATAAGCCGTCGAACTTGGTACACCCTGTATATTAAAAATATATTGCCTAAATGAATCTTGGACTCTTGGACAGAATATTTCTAATTATTATTTGAAAAATGATTTTTCATGGAATTTTGCAACATCATGGTAATGAGAAAATTTCATACTGGAAGTATGAAACATGTAAAATGACATAGGGCTGTCTATTATTTACCTGGACGAACTACTGGGTTGACAGGTATAAACAGGAATGTGGAAACCAGTTATTTTCACTTTTGTGACAATAGAAAAAATGTCATTTCACCATAAGCGCTGTTTTATTGTGAATACTTTGATATAGGGTTGTCTGCGATCAATTTAGTCCTAATATAGGTTTGGTAGTTTTAAATATTGAAATTTCGACTCGTGAGGAAATGAGCGACAGAGAGGTCTGGTGTAAGTATACCATGTAATAAAGAAGGATCGAACATAGGTATCTGATGGACCCTGAATTTAGACAATGCAAATAAGTGCTATGGTAACCAAAAATATCGAGTACAGCTTGAGTAAGTTCAGCTTCATGATATTATTTTTTTCTCAACAAAAAGCTAGCTTTGACGAACAATCTCCAAATGTTTCAAGTGAATTTACTCAAAGAATAGTCCCAGCAACACAAAAAAAGACTCCTCATCCGTTCTTCATCACAACAACAATACAAAATAACAAAATGACGCTGTTCTGTTCACTATATGGAGGGTAGTAGGGGTACCTCTTCTCTCCATAGTTTACGTACCGAATATTCAGGGTCTCATCAGATACGACTACGAGGTTCGATCCCTTATTATATTATACGGTATATTCACTGCGGACCTCTGTGGTGCATTTCCTCACGCGTCGAAATTTCAATCTTTAAATCTCTCAAAACCTATTTTATTACTAATTATTTTGCGGACAACCCTACATCAAAGTGTTCAAAATAAAACTTTCACTCAATACTTCCAGTATAACATTTTCTTATTATCATGATGTTGCAAAATTCTGTGGAAATTCATTTTTCAAAAAATGATCAAAAATTTTCTGTCCAGGATTTATTATAAAATAGGTTTCACTCTATTATCAGCTCGGTGAGGGTCGATGTAGGTTCGGATCTTAGACTAGATTCTTTTATTCCAACGCTTGAAGTGTTTATAAATCTGTCACTTTGTTTTCGGTAAGATCACCGAAAAGCGTATGACGCTCCTTTATTTTTTTTTACCTTGAACTGTCAGCTGTCGAATTGTTTTTTGTTGGGAACACTGCACGAATGGCGGCAAATTCAAATCTTCAATTTTCCAACGCGTCTCAAGCCAGATGTTCACGTCATAATTTTATTTGCAATCATATTTTATCTCGCTGCAATAACGAAGTTATTCGTATGAAGTATGCTTCTCCACCCTGGCTCTTCAAGTACAGCCAATTAGTAACTTCACAACTAGCCACCGCTCTTACCGATTGGTTGATGTTTGAAGTCAGCGATAAGAACCTAGATTAAATTGGTGACAAATTGGCGTATGCGCCGGTTCGAATTTATTCCCGGTTGCTCATATTCCGTCGTCGGGTCACCGTGCTACTCTGTCGAACCGTCATTATTCCCGTCAAGAATCGCTGAGGCGAAGTCGCGAGTAAATCCTGGTTATCCATTAAACGTCCCGTCGGTTCAAAGTTGAAAAGGGGGAATCCTCCAAATCTCCTCCATCTCAACTCCGACGCATTTCGCGATACACTGCACTCGAGGAGGATTTGAGTCCCTCCCTTGCCGTCTTGGAACTAATGCCCGTGATTACTGGGCAAAAAATCATCAAACGACGTTATAAATGATTCTTCATTTTCAGCGTTCAGCGGCAGCTGGACTGACTGACGCAGATTGTTGTATTTCTCCATGTTATGTTGAGCAACAAAAAAAACTTCAGTTTAGCACAGCAGAAACCACTGCTAGTTTCAACACAAAGGTATATATTTCAATCCGAGAACGAATTGGCGCACTGAAAAACTATCGCAAAGAATACGTGTAAAATTCCCCATGTTAACGATCTGCTACAGGTCGTAGTTCGATTCTGTGATTCATTAATTGGAAATTATTCGAAATCTAATAAATAGTATACAGGGTGTACCAAGTTCGACGGCCTATTAGGCGTTTCTGGAGAACTAGACTTATTCTTGAGTTATTTAGGATTTCCTGATTTTATGTCATACGTAGCGTCAAATTCATTAAATGTTAGAAGATTATCATCATTTTTCTTTGTACAATCCAACGCAATCATAAAAAAATAGGGTTCTAGTTTGAAAAACGAAAGTTATGGGCCAATCTTGATCCCAATTTTTGACCCAACATTTGGAACACCCTGTGATGAGTTTTTCAAAATTCTAAAAATCTACAATATTTCCACAGTCTTCGACTTCAAAAATAAGAAAACGGTTTGTTCTTAAGGTATCTAGATTAGAAATAACAAACATAATACCGAATACTCTTTACTCTCTTTTTCTTCAGGTTTTTCTCGATATTTTGGAAAGTATTCCGACGAATGCAACGATTTGAGTACGAATGTATACTCTGTCAAATTCAAAAACAAAAAAACAGAAAAAAAATTTTTTTTAGCTCCCTGTATAACTGAAAGTGGTCAGGCTCCATGAATATTTCAGCTCGGTAGATAATGTCAAACAATATCATAATCCCAATTTTCAGATTTCAAATAAGTTTAGTTCTTCAGAAACTCCTAATAGGCCGACGAACTTGGTACACCCTGTATTCTGAAACAACTTGCAGAATGAGCTCCCATTTAAACACGAATGCGAAATTCGAAAACGAGCGAAAGCATGAGTGTTGGAATTGCCTTCTGCAACGAGTATTAGACGATATTTTCTCTATTTCATTTAAGATTTGTGAAATACTTTCGAAATTCAAATAAAAATTCAGATTAGTGACTTTTGTATTGTATCTTGACAGTTGGTGTGACTTACGAAATTTGACAGATTACGGAATTTGAATTGATTTGATTTGAAAATTGAGAGAATCTGAGGCCAGTACTGACAACCACAAAACGAAAAATATAACTGAAAAAAATGCTGTAATGAGTTTCATTATAGCACTACTTTTAGTACTGTAATAAACTCATTACGATACTGAAATAGAGTAAAGAACATTATTAGTCGATTTCATTATTCGCGAATAATCATTCAGATTCATGATGTTGGTAATATTCTTATTCAGAGGCTGATTCCATTTTCGAAGTCTTACTCATCATTTTCATTCATGAATACACAGCAGATGAGAACAGGTACCTCCTAATGGAATCCTTATCTCATTGTGAAATAATTTGCTTATAGAACTGTTTACACGTTATATTTTCCCACTAATGGAGTTAATTCTCTGGTCGTACGATGATTTACAGCTCAAACTTTACTGAACGTAGGCCTTGAACCGAAACGGAAATCGTTCAACGAACTATAAGGTTCATTGTTATTAGTTATGCTTCTCGATGCTTGGTTGCTTTCTTTCAAGGTTACTTTTTTTAGTTGCATAATTCTTGTTTCCTTATTCTTGATAGTGTTGGGAATCAAGTGTATCTTCACAAAGTGGCATACTCACCAAGAGTTTAATAGCAACTGATCTCCCCTCCCTATTGTTTCTAGAGACAACTACAGTTCTTCAGTTTTAACTGTTATAAACCAAATTTTGAATATATCATGTCAAAATACTTGAAATTGTCAAATAGATCGAATCTGCTGGAGCCGATATATAATTGGCTGAGCATAAATATTAACCAACAGCTCCCGTGCAATATATTTAAACTGTCACCATATTGAATGTCTATGAGAACCTTGAGCAATATGAAATTCCGAATTGCTTGCCAACTTGATGAGGATCTTTGGTATTTTCCCATTTCGACAATCTGGTTTTTTTCATATCAATGCAGAATGTCGAGTGAAAATTTCCTCCTATTTGTCGAGTTGTTTGACGATACTCATTTGAGCTGCACTCTCAAAGCCATAAAATTTCATTAAATACGGCACCTGTATGTTGGTCATTGCTGATGAGAATTCCGAATTAATGGACGTCTGAATCCATGAATTTTGTGATTCGTGAAAATAACTCGAGTTATAGTTGCACGTAATTAGAATCGCGAGAATATCCGGAATATTTTATATGGAGCATTCGTGAAACGTGTTGGCTTCCTAGTTCCGATGAATTTTTCGTGAAAAAAGACATTCAAATATCGTGTTGACTAAAAAAGGGGTATCTATTGAAATATTTTCTGGGAGGTCTCTGCATATTCCTGAAAACTTAATATGGGTTTTCTCTCTCCAGTGAAATTAGAAAGAATTTTTTTAATAATGTAAGAAAGGCCCCTGCGTAAAGAATTTGAGCACTAATTTGTCAGGGGCCAAAACTTTACAAGAAAAAATTGTTGCCTAAAAATGAACAGAAAGTAAATGAAAACACTTTGAAATCTTAAGCGTTACGTTTCGGAGTCTAAATCAGACTCCTTCGTCAGACAATAACTGATTTTCATGCAACTTTGCAGAATCGTGACAATTTTATTGATTTTTGGATTGACATTTGTCAAAATATGATGAACATAGATCCATATTGATTACTAGATGTTGATATCGTTATTTTATTTCAAAATTTCCCTAAATTAGTTTTTTTTTCAATAAATCCATCCAAATTCGATCTATTCCTACTGAACAGGAAATTTTGAAATAAAATAACGATATCAACATCTAGTAATCAATATGGATCTATGTTCATCATATTTTGACAAATGTCAATCCAAAAATCAATAAAACTGTCACGATTCTGCAAAGTTGCATGAAAATCAGTTATTGTCTGACGGAGGAGTCTGATTTAGACTCCGAAACGTAACGCTTAAGATTTCAAAGTGTTTTCATTTTCTTTCTGTTCATTTTTAGGCAACAATTTTTTCTCGTGAAGTTTTGGCCCCTGACAAATTAGTGCTCAAATTCTTTACGCAGGGGCCTTTCTTATATTATTAAAAATTTTTTTCTAATTCTTTCTTATTTCAGAGACTGGGAGAGAAAACCCATATTAAGTTTTCAGGAAAATAAAAAAGGGGTCACTTTTAAAAAGGAGTGAAAATCATTTTCCGCGACTATTTCCCTCGTCTTTATTTCCACCATTCAGAAACGTGTTTCTAGATGGAAAACTGTATGGCAGCAGCTGTCAGCAGTTTTTCGAGTTAACCCGCGACAAAAATTGACAGTTGTTGTCAAAATAATACTTATACATAATGAGCTCAGAATAATCTGTTTTCCTCATGAAATAGTCTTTTCAATTACCATTCGGCATCTAATTTTTCCTGTGAAACAAATCGAAAAAACAGAATGCAATGTAATATTTTTAATCAAAGAGCATTCGTGATCAATTTTTAATCTTCACGTATGAAAAAAATTGGGTTCTTCTTCTGGTTGTGAGATGAATCTATAGTTGGCATGAGTCGTCCTGGATTTGCAGTTATCTTGATTAATTTCCTTTCTCATATTGCTTTTGGTCATTATAGCGAATTCAATTGGCGATTTCATCTAACAGAAATTGAAATTCTAAAAAATTTCTTCCACGATTGCATTCTTTCACCTATAATTGTCTCCTCTTTGTGCCAAAGAGAATACCAATCCTAAAAAAATCCGAATCCCTGAATGAAAAAGGTCAAAAATTAATGATCTCGTTAAATATCGAAAGCTTGAATATCGTAAAGGCGTTCATATTTATGTATTTCAAAATTGCTCTGCTAATTTGATTACTAATAGTTACCACCTGAACTTGAATTACTGATATAGACAGGAAAAATTTGGTTTCTTGGAGCTCAATAGCATATAATAGTGTATTTGAAGGCAAGTCTTTGACTTCTTTCAATGTAGAAACGCCTCCGGAAAGACTCTGGCAGTTTTGTTCTTTACTCTCTCGAGTCATGGCTTTTGAAAATTCTCCCAGTCCACGTTTGAAGTAGGGAGGAGACAAAAGGGCAAAGGGTTCTCACACAAAAATAGGTCCGGCGTGAAATGCACTTCCCATTCATATTTTCTTCACTTTATTCGCGAAAAGACAGACAGTGTCACAAACAGAAATCGGTTGAATTGCAGTAGCGATTGTAATGCTTTCGAAAAGGATGCACAAATTCCCGCTGTTTTTTTTTCGCTGAATATGCAACAGAAAAAATATGATTTTCATTTTCATAATGGGACAACGGCGATTGAACTAACATTCGATGAGTCCATGACAAAACGAGATAATAATGTGTGAAATTTATAGGCTGAGAGTGCAACAACTATCGTGTCATTTTATCGTAATGGCAGTTCATATTGATTAATTTTTTTGGTTGTACGGTAATAGTGCCTCATTCAGAGAACACGCTGAAATTATAATTATTCTCTCTAATTATGTGTCAAATCGTTTCATCGAAAGTTTCATTTTGCTCATTTGATGTAACATGAACATATTAAATAAAAATGATTTCTGAATCAGAACTGTTCATGGCAACTCATTCATCATCTAAATGGCAACACTTTTTCGTACAGCGGCGGAGAAATAGAATTTTCGATGATTCTGTAATTCGAAAAATTTATGATTACTGAACAAAGACATCTGAAAATTTCGTGATTGACTCTACTCTAATATTAGCGTGCGGAAAAAACCCCTGATATCCCTTTTCCGCGCGGATATGCGGAATACTGAATTTTCTTGTCTCTGGCTTTCCCTGAACCCACATAAGGGCCGATAGAGAAGCAACATAATAGTAACTTTTCTAGTCTTGGATAACGGTCCTATATGGACGATTGCTTCCAATCGTCTCCTAATGCGTTTTTGCACTCAGTCCGTAAGCCATTAACGATGTATAACATGCAATCCGTTTTACGGTCCACCTACTTTGCGAGGATCTCTCGAAAAAATCGTTCCGCTGGATTATATCGGATCAAATTCTTCCTTTATCGACGCAGAGGCGGCAGCAAGATGTTGATTAGATGCTGCGTTTTCTCCTTTCACCCTGAAAACTTGGGTTTCAAATCGTAAAATTATAAATTAAATGTACAACTTACTGTCGTAGGATATGTCTTGAATAAAAGTCGTGACAATCTATGTCGTAAATTATGAATAAATTAAGAACTCGTGAAGGAAGCAAATATTTGATTAAGAATTATCTAATACGAAAGACTAATTGAAGTTTACATTGATGTGGCTACAGCAAAAACATATTGGAAATAGTATATTCTAAAACAAGTTGCAGCATGAGCTCCTATTCCAACACGAATGCGAAGTTCGAAAACGAGCGACGAAGGAGCGAGTTTTCGATAGCATGAGTGTTGGAAATTGCCTTCTGCAACGAGTATTAGACGGTATTTTCTCTATTTCAGTCAATTTTTGTGAAAACCTCTCGAAATTCAAATGAAAATTCAGATTAGTGACTTTTGTTTTGTATCTTGTCAGTTGGTGTGACATACGAAATTTGACAGATCACGGAATTTGAATTGATTTGATTCGAAACTTGATTCGATCGGAGGTCAGTACTGACAATCATAAAACGAAAAATATAACTGAAAACAATGCTGTAATGAGTTCATTACAGTACTAAAAGTAGTGCTGTAATGAACTCATTACCATACTGAAATAGAGAATAGTATATTCTAAAACAAGTTGCAGAATGAGCTCCTATTCCAACACGAATGCGAAGTTCGAAAACGAGCGACGAAGGAGCGAGTTCTTGATAGCATGAGCGTTGGAATTGCCTTCTGCAACGAGTATTAGACGGTATTTTCTCTATTTCAGTCATTTTTTATGAAATACTCTCGAAATTCAAATGAAAATTCAGATTAGTGACTTTTGTATTGCATCTTGGCAGTTGGTGTGACATACGAAATTTGACAGATCACGGAATTTGAATTGATTTGATTCGAAACTTGATTCGATCGGAGGTCAGTACTGACAACCATAAAACGAAAAATATAACTGGAAACAATGCTGTAATGAGTTTCATTACAGCACTACTC
Organism: Hippodamia convergens; assembly: GCA_038502775.1. NCBI lineage: Eukaryota > Metazoa > Arthropoda > Insecta > Coleoptera > Coccinellidae > Hippodamia > Hippodamia convergens. The sequence continues at coordinate 56,277 of JAVSIQ010000238.1, forward strand.
TTAGTACTGTAATGAACTCATTACGATACTGAAATAGAGAAAAGATGTTTTCTCAACGCTATGCAACGTTTACCTTGAAAAAGAAAGAATTTTGGAATAGAATTGCAACTATCTCGGATTTCTTACAAACAAATAAAAACCGAAAAGAAAAGAAATTGTATTGCGGGTGGTAGAAAGGACTTTTATCGGTGTTACACATTCCAAATAACGTATACAGCTGTCATACAGGGATGAACTTCTCTCCAGTGATATCGATTATAGTCCGCCTTTTTTCCTATATTTATGGAGACGCATAAGATTGTCGCGCTATTGTCAATGTTAACGCTCAACCCCCTTGGAAACTATAAAATAGAGTTTTTATGCCTCTAGACGTAAAGCTGCCATACTTTCAAATTTCGTTGGATTTGCCGATGAAAGGATTTCATGTTTCGGGTGACTTTCATGGCGCTCTTATATCTGAATATGGCATGGAGTGGATTCGTATGTTCAATTCATCTCCATGGTTATTCGTAATATGCCATAACACTACATATCATATACTGACATCAGATATTGCGGACCTATACCGGAATATCCCTTGCTCGTCGAAATTGGGAGGTCGACCTGACGTGGATGAATTGTGCTTTCGAATTTCTGGGATACTGAATCATCAACGAAACTATTATATGGGGTGTCAACTTGAAAACTTGCAGGCCAATTGAGGTTTCAGATAAATTGCCAGAACAGCTTCATGACTATGTATTATTGTTATTAGGTGATGAGAATCCACTCATCTATTGAAAAGAGGACAAACTAAGGTTCCTGAAAAAGTGAACTAATTTTGAAATGAACACAGCTAGACAGAACACGTCCTTTTTTTATTAATATTCGTCGGAGCAGATGTTGATGGTACTGTTTTGTAAGTTGTGACAAGAAACGTAGAATTAGTTTCGACTCACCAGAAAAGTTTAAATCCGCAGAGTTCGCTCAATATTCGAATCATTTGAGACCGACGCATCCACCAATTTGTGGGAAACAAATGATTATTCACTCAAACTTTGGATATCTGCATCATCAAAACGAAAGATGAAAATAGCTTGATAAACCACTAATAAGAACGCAAAAAAAAAATATATGTATACAGGGTGTCCGGAAATGATGAGCAAAAAATTCAAGGTGATTTCTAGATTCAAAAAATATTCATATAAAATTTTTTCGAAAATTGAATATTACCGTAGTTACAGGGTGTTGAAATTGAATTTTCCTCACAGTTTTTTTGCTCTACGTTTTGCCACGTTGATAATATTTCGACGTAATTTTGTTTTTATGGATTTTCCGGGATGAGCAAAGCTAATTTGCGAACCATTTCTTCTCAACTTATAGAGGGTGCCACAAACGAGCCTTTAATTTTGTTCGAATGATCCAAATTTTTCGCGCTACAGTGTATGCATTTGTTGAGCAAATTCATATTTACATTCTCCGGACTTTTTCACACAAAAAAAAGCATACTTCTTTTGTTTCGATAAATCTAACCGTTTTCGAGAAAACCGCAAAATAGCATTGCCTGCATGCGATTAATGAAAAATCTTTTTGATTTATTTTGAACTTCATGAAATTCTTTATATTAATGGTCTATGGTTGCCACATAAATTCTTTTTTTCGAAATAATTGTAAAAATAGCTGTGAATGAAATATAATTTGAACACCCTGTAACTTCTTTAATAATAAATTTTCGAATCATTTTCATGGAGGGAGGTACCATTTATTTTTGGTCCAGTAATCACCCCTGAATTTTTTGCTCATCATTTCCGGACACTATATGAGGTATAGTCGATCCAGAGATTTGGCGTCATTGCAAATCGATTGCCCTGTGAATATGGATATTATAACCTCAACCCCGAGAATATCCTTGCCTGGTAGGCCGTTTTGAAAATCTACACGGGGTTGTATTTAGGGCAACGTTCACATTTAACTATTTCTGGATGTGGACGTTTAAAAAAAAATTGAAAAAGAACCATTTTCTATTAATATAATTTCTTATGAAGCACCATCTAGGTATCATAATTCTGGAATTGATTGTATAACTAAGTAAAATGTTCTCATGAAATTAATCTTAATCATCCAAAAATTGCTAGAGTTCCTTTGAATTTATCTTCCTATGCCAATTTTCTTCTTTTCAAAGGCGAACATCGTCTGCCACGGTCCAACAAAATTCATTCTGGGGAGTTGACTGGAAGTTTTGTGATTCACTCCCAGACAAACAAAGCCAGTATCGTTTCGAAGTTCGAATCGGAATCCATATAAAAAATCCTCGGAATAATTGATTTTTCAATTTTTCATTAGACATTTGTTATCACACTTTTCTGAAGATTTTACTGATGAAGGATACGAAACATATAGATGGTCTTTGTAGATCTTTTCAACAAATATTAGTGCAAGAATTTAGTTCGGATCCTTTCCATTATTCAATCGTTTATTCTAAAACAAGTTGCAAAATGAGCTCCTATTCCAACACGAATGCATTAGTGTTGGATTTGCATTATGCAACGAGTATTAGACGATTTTTTCTCTGTTTCAGTCAAGTTTTGTGAAATAATCTCGAAATTTAAATAAAAATTCAGATTGTGACTTTTGTATTGTATCTTGGCACTTGGTATTTTCTCTATTTCATTCAAGTTTTGTGAAATACTCTCAAAATTTAAATAAACATTCAGATTGTGACTTTCGTATTGTATCTCACGGAATTTGACAGATAACGAAATTTGATTTGACTGACGATACTGAAATAGAGAAAATTAAATTTTGTTTCAGTCTGAGAATGGAAACCCGAAAAAAATCAGAAAATCCGAAATTTCTGACACTTTTTCTCGAATTCTACAGCTGAACAAATTCGATATGTTTTTGTATTTCTAGCTGCTTATTGTTCCAAGTTTATCGAAATTCCCTCCATAGTATCCGATGAAAACTACAATAAAGGGGAAAACAATTCAGCATTGAAAGGTTTTTGGCATTGTATCATTATGTCCCAGTTTTCAACTGGATATCTGGAAATTCGAGGTTGGTTCCTCTACATGATAACGAAGTTTTTCGACTATAGATTCGATTCGTAATCAACCGTGAACGTAATAGGCGAAATCGATTCTCCCTGAATAATCCCAGAGGTTCATCATGGGATTGAATGTAACGACATCGTATCAACGTTCGTCATGAACTAAGGTCATCAGTGATACCTTCCCAAATACGAATTGAACCGACATTCGCACTGTGTGTTTAGTCAATATCGCAGATAAGCGTGTTTGTGTATGTGTACACACAATCGCAGGCTCATACCGCACATGGCATCCCAGTTTCTTCACGCGAGCAAACAAGCCCGCCATATGTTCGTCGATAAAAGGTCGACGCGAGCTTTCATTTTATATAATATATATTCTTTTGAATAAGAGAGCTAAAATAATACAATAAATGTTGAAACAAAAAGAACCTAAGCTGAGGTAAAAAAAAGGAACGGGGTGCCATAACATTCTTCGTATGATACTATAGAGCCACGGGAAAAAACCTTAGCCGAAAAAACCTGTCTCCCCGTAAAAAAAAAATAAAATAAAAATGGTTGTATCTGAATATTCTATATAGTAGGACATCACGATTATCGGAACGGCTCTTCGGAGGAAGGATTTCCAAACACAAACTCCAGAAAATAGAAAGCGACAGAACAGCAAGAGAATTCAATTCATACTTCATCAAATTGATCTAAAATTTTCAACCCATTGCAAAAATGAGTTTGATATATTTTGTATGGCTCTCACGCCATCTTGGAATCTTCTATACGACAACATATTCCCTAATAGACGAATCATCTTTCCACATTCAAGATGTGTATAAAGTTTATAGATCAAACCATCTTTCAATACAGTGTAGTAGGCAGACGATAAATCTATGAAAGCTGAACCTGTTTCATTATTAACCCAAATAGACCTGAAATTTTTTTTCTTTCATTTCAATGAGAATTGTGTCAGATTATGGTTTAAATAGAGCCTTTTCATATTTTTCATCTTGATGTGTACTTATGTTTCACGAAAAGTTGGAATTTGTGGTGTTCTTTCAAAGGAACGGTAGGTTTTTGAGCTACTAAAATTCATTCTATGAAAAATGAACATTGAATTATAATATGTCGTAATTATAGAAGCAATTTTTCGGATGTTATGCTATTTTTTATTTAATACTTATAAAATATTGGTTTTTATGCCACACTTCACAATTTTTTATTTTATTCTGGTAAACAATCAGATGTCTACTCTGACCTATCCTGAAGATTGGTGTAAACTTTTTGATTGCTTAGATGGTCCTGTTTTTTCTGTTTTTCTATTAGTTTCCAGCAATCTTGTTGCGATGATAGCTATTCTAGTTTGTTACTATTTCTGCGTTTTGAACAACCATGTCAAAGCAATGTGCAAGAAGTGGGAACTACAATTTTGTCCTTGTCGAAATACGATTCTAACTCATGTTTTAAACGGGATCAGTCAACGGCCCCCATATATTCTAATGTTGCATGAGTTTTGGTTGGTCAATGATATTTTTTTTTCTCATGGTGAATATATTATTACTTTGTTTGGTGCATGGAAATTAGTAGGCGCATAAGCAACATTATTGTTATTTCAGTTACAGAAAACTATTGAATTATGTGCAGAAGAAAATTTTGCTATCAGGTGGTTCTGAAATCATATCTAGATTATCTGCATGATGTGGTATCTCATGCAGAGTCAGATTATTTTTCCAATAGTTATAACAATATATTCAGGTAATATAGTAGGTGATAATCCTACCGTTCCGTTAAAAGAACGCCTTCATTTACGTAGGATTTGAAATCATGAAGAAGATGAATTCGCCTCTTATATTATTCATCCGACCAAAGATATAATTATTTTATTCGCAAACGCGATGAAATAAATACATATGAAAAAATACACCACCGGACAAAAAGTTAACATGGCTTTAAAGTGAATTTGAATACTGAAGCACTTTTGTAGGTTATATTCAGTGTTAAAGAAAGCATTAATTTATGTGTTTATATTGACGCCTTCTTTGTTTCTTTATTTTGAGCATGAATATAAAACTTTTAGATAGGTGTTCTTTATACGGAACGGTAGGTCTATTTGGGTTAGAAACGGCTAGGAGCATCGACATCGTTCGCTTTTCGTAAAACCCGAGTTAATTGTCGCTGCCGAATGTAATCGCGAAAAGATCGATTGTTCGCGGCGCAGCTCGTGGCGAAATGTCAACATCGTGTTAGTTAATAGCCAGATCCGTTTTTTCGAGCCCGAGGCTACCTTGTAACGCTCCCCTGAAATTTTGAATTTATTCATTCCATTAATAAGCTTCTTCTGGGGTCCGACGGAGTTGATGAAATTTTTATGTTGCTCGGAAATTTCATAAAAAGCTATGGGGCGAAATTGGATCTGTCGCTTACTGCTCTCTCCCCCCCCGAGTATCTGTTGGGAAAATCGAAATGAAATTTTAGGCTCGTAAGGCAGTTTTCATCGAAAATTCACAGTCGACAGGGGATGAGATCATTTTGTTCGAAATTGTTCCATTTTTGTATAATTCTCAAGAACTTTTAGGAGCAGATTGATCTCTGATCATGTCAAGTTTTTTCGCAAAACAGTAAACCTGATCTGTTACCTGCAGAAGCTATATTTTCTCGTTACCCTTAAATTTTCATTCAATTTCTTTGAGTACTCAAAGTGTTTTTGATGTTTGTTGAAATTTGTTTTACAATCTGGGAAGTGTTGATTATCACAGCTCTAAACTGATCCTGAAAGGAATTGAAGTCACCGAAGTGAAAAAGAACATGCAACGTACTCTTCAGGGGAAATTTGTCCCGAGTTGAATTCAATTCTGTCTCCTCTATACATTACCGAACTCAACTTGTTAGGAAGTTGTGAGCAGTTGCGGTTTTCGGGTATAACCCTTAGTTCCTCTTTCTTACTGTATTTCCAGTTTCTGGCAGTGGCGGATCAACAAATTTGTCGAATGCAATCGCGACTCAGAGTCTAATATTTATAAAAAAAGTTCTAGCAGTTCGGATCCAGGAAATACACGGTCTGAATCGAGCTTTTTTTGCATTTATATGTTATTTGAAGTAATTGGAATATTTTTGTCTCTCCAAAAGAAAAAAATCATTACGAGTTCACTACTACTTAGGCGGTCGCAATAATAAGTTTGTGATATTTATTTGTACTTATTTTTTGAAGTATACAAGGCTATAAGTAGTCAACTAGAAATGTGTGCGCCTTAAAGTTTCTTGTTACGAATCAATTTTTTTTTCTTGCAGGGATACTTTTCAATTCCACATCATATATATTATTTCTCTATTTCAGTGTCCTAATGAGTACAGGGTATCCCAAATTGCTTGATTTTGACTGTTTCTGGCACTTCTAGACTAGATCGGTAAAAACGTTGAAAGGAGTCCTGGGCTCGATTTCCGTGAAAACACCAGTAGTGAAAACCGTTTCACGATATTTTCATTTGTTTTTAAGATATAACAAAATATTGATATTTTTTCGATTTCGAAGATGTGCCATAACTTTTTCATTTCAGAAAATATCTGAAACAGAAGAAAACTTTCAACAAGCACTTTTTCATTGGGAATAGGACATTATTTTAATTTTTTTCATCTTTAATTTTTTTCATGACATAAGATGAATAAAAATGGGTTCGTATTTAAAATGAAAAAGTGGTTTTATTCCACGGGAAAAAATTTTGTTTCTTATTTCCGGTGAAAAAGAGCTTCTAGAAAATTTTAATCGTTTTCAGATATTTTCGTAAATGAAAAAGGAATGGCACATT
>JAVSIQ010000239.1:0-179510 GCA_038502775.1 Hippodamia convergens
TGTAACGAAGCGAACTTCGTCACTAAGAACATACTGTATATTTTCCAACTGTTTCTAAATTCAAACACGAAATTATTTCTAATTTCGTATTGTGACGAGGTGAACTTCGTTACTCTAATCATCCTGTATAATTTCCAACAATTTTACATTCAAACATAAAATTATTTCGAGTTTCATATCGTGAAAATCTAATAAGCCAATTTCAGATTTCTACCTATGTAGAAAAATTTACGTTCGCCGTAGTCGGCGACGTTATCTGCACCATATGTGTTTTTTGTGCGGAGCGGCAATTGTTTTCACGATATCCGGGACTCGAAATATTCCCCCTCCAACCGACCTTATAAATTCGGCAGTTTTGAGGAGGACAGTCAGTTCTTCGAGTTCTCCGATAGTTTTTTCGAATTTTGAATTTTCCGAGTCAGTTTTTCCGAGTTCTACGATAGTTCTTCGAATTTCGAATCTTACGATAGCCAGTTCGCAGAGTTTTCGAGTTTTCAGATCCGAGAGTTCTAGAGTATTCCGATAGTTGAATTTTCCGAGTAGTTAATTCCGAGGAGTTTTGTGCCATTTGTAATTCCTCACGTTTCGAACGTGAAATTCTTCAGACTGCGATTTCGATATTCCCAACGAACGAGATAGGACTCAAGTGTTGTGTCGAGACCAGGAATCCACAGGATTGGTAAGACCCATCTTATTCACCTGTCTACGTGGCCGGCAAGTTTTCCTGTGCTGTTCGACAAGGGGGGCGGATATCCGGAATTTATACTTTCTCGTTATTTTTTTTAAAATTACATCTCGTAGTCTACGTTTAGGCCCTGGTGATAGAGCTATCATTGAGTTGATACTCTTTCACCCCTCAGTTAAGAGTCAGCCTGGGGGTTTTCGCTTGGTTGTTTCCCCCTTTCTGAGGATCACCAGAAAGACTCTTCAATCTTGAGGAAAAGGGGCCGGTGTCCTTATTTCCGGGTTCGCGGACCTTCTCGCCAGATATACCCATCTTCTGTTCTCCAACTCATTTTTGTTAGGTGCGCCAATACGCGTTAGACCTGGGATACTGCTACGCAGTATTCCTTCGCGTAGTCTACGTTTAGGCCCTGGTGGTAGAGGTATCATTGAGTTGATACTCTTTCACCCCTCAGTAAGAGTCAGCCTGGGGATTTTCGCTTGGTTGTTTCCCCCTTTCGGAGGATCACCAGACAGACTCTTCAATCTTGAGGAAAAGGGGCCGGTGTCCCTCTCACCAGATATACGCATCTTCTGTTCCCCAACTCATTTTTTGTAGGTGCGCCAATACGCGCTAGACCCAGGATACTGCTACGCAGTATTTCTTCACGTGGTCTACGGTTAGGCCCTGGTGATAGAGGTATCATTGAGTTGATACTCTTTCACCCCTCAGTTAGAGTCAGCCTGGGGGTTTTCGCTTGGTTGTTTCCCCCTTCACCAGACAGACTCTTCAATCCTGAGGACAGGGGTAAATTGCCCTATCTTTCCCCACTACAGCTGTCATCTGGCCAGCGAATTCCGCAACGTGCGTTCAAACTCCATTTTGGCAGGCGCGCCGACGTGCGCAGTTCTGGATTTTCTTTGCGCCTGTCTGGGGGGGATATTGGACAGAACTCCTGAGTCAAGGGGGAGGGGACAGTAGATCGCGTGCGCACGCAGGACAGGACAACTTGTTGACAGGTAGACAGGGTGTACCGCCTTTCACCCGCTACATTGTATGCTTTTCACTGGTAATCAAGATAATCAAGTTACTGGCTGTCGCTCTCATACTAAACTGCTTTCAAATCACGCATTTTAACAGCTCTACATACGCCGCCCGCTCACCTCGCTTCATTTTATTCCGTCCGTCATTTCTGTTGAGTTTTCTTTGTAGCTTTTTGTGTATATTGTTAACTTTGCTGCTTTTTACCTCATTCGTTTTCTTGTAGCACCGTCAATAAATTGCAGCATTGCGTGTGCCATTAAAGGATTTGTATTTAACGATATATTGTGTCTCGTCGAAGTGCGTTTTATTTATTTAGCTCAAAGTCGCTCCTCTTCAGTGGAAGAAATAATATCTTATCAATCGCTACCACCCCAGATTGAATCGAACCTTGTCTCCAACTGTAGAAAAGCTACCCAGGTGGACAACTGTGAGCGACGTAAGGAATTGCGACCTTATAAAACCCATCCCAATTGGCGCCCGAGTAAGCTTGGAAAGGTAGTGGTAGGTGTAAGTCGCAACCCAGAGAAAAACGCCGTCACACATTCGCAATTAAATTTGAAGCCGGCACGGAATTCGACGTCAGCAAATTTCTTGCAAGCTTTCACTTCAGCACGGAATTCGTGCTGGCTAAAGTTCTTGCGCAGTGCTTTTGTTTTGGTCAATCACATGTTTAACTGCCATTCCAGTTTTAAATTTGGTTATATAGGTTATCGAAGTTTATTGTGAATGGTAAATTGCGTGCCAACTTTCGTGCCGAAGTGCACTTCGACACATGAGTTGATTGTGAATGCCCCTTTACAAGCATTTAATTGTGATCCACCACATAAAGGGAGACAAGTAGTCAGTCGGCTGAATGAATATTTTCTGATTGAATGGATAAGTCAAGGAAGACCAATACAATAGCCACCTCGTTAGCCTGATTTGAATCCCATAGATAATTATTCATGGGAACAAATGCAGCAGCTTGTTTGTCATGTTGAAATCCAATCTAATCAACAATTACTTGATAGAATTCGAGATGCAACGAACCAAATACGAAACGACCCAAATCTGATCCGGCATCTTTAGTTCGTCGATGTGAAGGTTGCAATCAAGCCGAAGGTGGGCATTTTGAACAATTGTTATAGGCTCAATATTTCCATTCATTATTATGATTTGAATATTAAAAATATAACTTTTCAAAGGTTTGTATCTTCTAAACACAAACGAATTGGATATATCGTACTCTCGCTTCAAAAGTGACACAACTCGAATTTACTTTTTTCGGTTAATGATATAGAAAAGATCAGTCAACGAGCCTATATTAAATCATAAAAAAGGTTCACATACATCAGTGGGTCCTACAGATATCATATATAGATACCTACATATCACAGCAGGTATTTATTTCATTTTTCCAATTAATGAGAAATGAGTTAGAATTGAAATATTTTTGAATTTTGATTTTGAGTTGTGTCACTTTTGAAGCAAGGTTGCGATATGTTTATAGAAAAAAAAATTCAAAATAAGCACAGCTACAAACTGTCAAAGTTTGTGATAGAGCGTGTAAGACACCCTGTATAATAATTCTTTTCGATAAAGAATTATTTATTATGAATCGCATTCATCATATTCCTTCACAAAAAAAATTTTTCAGGTTGTTTAAATTTTGGTTAAATCAGAACTGCAACATAAATATGAAGAAAAAAACAATATATCCCTTTTAATTTTTTGTAGAATCATTTTCGGCAGTACGAAAATATATAATGAATAAAGATTTTATAACCCACCTTGATTGAATATTAGAAACTGATCAAATTCACCGATTCGATATATTGTAAACACAGTGTATACTCTTAACCTGTAAAATAATCTGCAGTATGTAAAAACTAAATGAAAAGATCAGTCGCTCTATGCACTTTCTTGTGAGTAGAGTACGTCTTGCAAAAACCAGCCACTTTTGTGTGAGGAGAAAAAATTCGGGGTTTGAAAAAATCATAGCAAAAAAGGAATATGCAATCGAGACCAAGAAAATATCCAGAAATTTATCAACATCAAAGGCACCGCCGTCCTATTATACTGGTGAATGTGGCAATCAGCCCCTCACGGTAGTGGACACTTTTGTTTTTTATAACAACTTATGTATGATATAAGCGTTTATCCCATTACCCATCGTTTTTTGGTTTCGGGCGGCTCCTCTGATATTTCAGAAATGACTTTTATATTCAATTCTCCAATTCCAATCCAATCACATTGTTATTTCCGAGATGAGCCCCAGATAAAACAAACTTTTGATATTGTTTTTATTATTCATTAATTCTTTAGAAATATGCTCATGCTCATATTATAACTCCGAGAATCACATTTATATGTACATTGATCATTAAAGAAAAATGTTCTGATAATATATTAGAATGATGGGAAATGTGTTTCTGGAGTATGATTCATGAAAGACACCTTCTTGTAATGGGACCTTGTTTCTTCTTCTTCTCTATTTTAGGGAGGGGGGTTCGCCTATGAAGCTGTCAATGTACAATCTTCATCCGAGATTCTCAGATGATTTCCACCGTTGTTGGGCTGTTGGCGAAACGTTAATGAAAATAGAAGAGAGGTGTCGATTGGTGAAAAGGATCAATCGTTACATTTGTTGTTATAATGATATCTTTCGGATGAAATCGACAGCTAGAGGTAGCGATAAGAAAGAACTTCATATCATATACTGTTTCACTTACCGAATTTCCAGCTTCGACATGAGTCAGCTCCGTAATTAAAAATCCAGATAAGAAAAAGAGTACGAGACGAGTGATCGTATAATGCTCTAATTTCTCAATCATCTCTCTCTATTATCAGTAGTAGTTGATAGTTGATAGTTTAAAAGGGGTTACAGTCCACTGCGACCTGATGGTCTATTGTGCCCCCTGACAAAGCTTTATAGCTCGCCTTCCAGTCCCAGAGATCTTATGAAATCCAATATCTCGGAAGGCTTCAGTGAGGCTTATTCCTCTCTCCTACAGGTCTCTTGACTGAAGCAGTGTTTCCTTTGGCTTACAATGCCAAAGCATTCTGTGACTAGGTGAATAGGAGTTTCTTCCTCCTCCTCACAGAATCTACACTCGTCAGTGTCCGATACGCCCATTCTCAGCAAGTGCTTTCTGAGGCGACAATGCTCTGTATGAAAGCCAGTGAGGAGGTGTAGTTGATTCTTACTGAGATCCGTATATCTTCTGGATCTTGCAGTTTCAAAATTCCGAAGGAACTTTTTGGAGTGATCCAACCCTGGGAGATTCTGTTCTCTTTCAGTTCTCTCCTTCTCCAGAAACTCTTTCTTATAGGTACATTTTCCTATACCACAGGAACGTTTCTGGCCAGTGAGTGGTTTCCGAGCACCCTCTCTGGCAAGTTTGTTTGCCTCTTCGTTACCTGTGATTCCCGAATGACCAGGAACCCAGATCAAAGAGACCTTAATTTTTTTGCCTACCTCATGGAGTTTGATCCGGCATTCCCATGTCGACTTTGAGTCGATGACAAAGGAGTTCAGTGCTTTAATAGCATCTTCACTATCTGAGTGAATATCTATGTCGCAATTTTGACAGCTTCTCTCTAGATTAATGAGTTGGTTTTAGAACCATCTGTATACCATTTAACAGTAGTATTTTCTTTGAAATTTTGGTCGGTGTATTCCCGCTCCCATTCCTCTGTTTTGCATAGCATCGTACTGAAGTTTTTCTCAGTACTTACTTTCTTGACCATTACATCACTAGGAAGGTTCGCAGATGAGATGTAGTTACTCAAAGAGCTCCAGACCCTCTGACACCTAATTCTCTCATTACCTGCTCCTTCTCTAGATATTCTGAGGATGCCATCATGGGCCATCCTGTCAATCACCAGATGTAAGGATGTGTGAGATCTCTATGATCGCAAGTGCTCTGGTTGGGCACGTTCTCATGGCCCCCGTGATGCACACACAGGCAAGTTGCTGTGCTAAAGCGATAAATCGAGCATTTTCCTCGTACTTGTCTGACTTGTTCTAGCAAACCAGACTACTGCTCCATATGTTATTATAGGTCTCACAATCATGACGTACATCCATCGCAGTATTTTTGGGTAAAGGTACGGTTTCGCTTGTGCGTCGGACCCATGCAGTGAATGCGAGCAGCTACTGCTCGCGTCCGCTGTGACGTCGGAGTGGTTTCCTTATCTGCAGCCAAACTACTCGCGCGACGACAGTCGACAGTGAAAATTCGAAGATGGAGGAACTTGCGCTTCATATATTGGAAGAAGAGGAGAATGAAATCATTTTAAAATACAGTGTGACACAGACTCATGGTACACCCCCATTTTCTCCTTTGTTTCTGTAGTGATATTTTTGAAATTTGGAACATTGAAACTATTCTTTCTAGGGCACTTTTTGACATATTCAGAAAAAAAACCCAACTTTTGGTTCTTCCGGGAATCACATCAACTTTCGATTTCCAAATGGGACACCCGGTATATTATTACATTTTTGAAATCTCTATGATTTTCTCAATCCAGTGATTCCTCATAGTTGATAGAGAGCCATTAACTATCTAAAATTGTTCCAAATAATCAAAATAATGCCACACTATAGTAATTTAGATTTAAAAAGTATCGTGGTTCGAAATACGTGCCAAAAAAGTAAACCAAAACCTTTTTCCACTGGAAACTCCGTTTTGTCAAATGGTGGCATAATGGTACTCTGACGTCATTCGAAAGTACCATCGGTGGGGTATCCATCCATATCAACTATTTTTCTGTATAACCAATACGAACACGATAATGGAGTTTAGACGAGTTTAAGTATCTTCTCGGTTCAATCCAAAGTTGATGTCATTTCCGGAAAAACCGAAAATTGGATTTTTTTAAATATGTCAAAAAGTGCCATATAGTGAATTTATTCTATGTTTCGAATTTCAGAAATATAGCTACAGAAACAAGGGAGAAAATGGGGGTGTACCATGAGTCTGTGTCACCCTGTATATGAAAAAAATAAATAAGAAAAGACGTGCTGTGCATTTGATGTATAAGAATAGGAAGAAAAGGAGGATTTGCCAGAGTAGATGGATTCGCAGTCCGGGGGTCAAATTGCCTGGCAAGAAAAAATAGTTACAGGAACGTAGGGTTCGGAACAATTAATATTCAATTATATGAAACTGTTTTATATTCACATAAAGAGTTCAAATTAAAAATTAAATTTTTATTAATTAAAAGTCGCGATCTTTCTCCATACACTGTCTTCCAGCATGGGATGCATCATTCAAACATCTATTTATGGAAACTAATTCAATAAGTTTCATTTCTTCATCCGTCGAGAACTTTTCAAAACTCATTTTCTATCATTTCGATAAATTATAACAATTACAACCTCTATATAAATGAATTCACGCTGCAGCGACGTCGCACAGACTGGTACCGCAGCGCAAGCAGTGGGCCGTTTGGATGCTGCAGCCACTGCTGCGTTGACTGCAGAAGCGGAACCGCTTCTTCTCTGTTTCCTATGAACAGTCTATACAACAATCGCAGCAGACACTTTCGGCGGTCGCTGCATGCGTCCGACGCACAAGCGAAACCGTACCTTTACAACCCCAATTCCTGCCGCATAGACGATTATTAGTAGTAGTGGATATAAAATTTTTTTTCATATCACCATTCTTCAAATTTTCTCTTAAAACTGGAAAACAGAAGAAGATGACCAAAATGAATAGGTACAACTGGCTCACCCTGTACAGTTTTGGCGCCAAATCCTGAGAATTTTGCTTTTTGATATATATTCCAAGTTGTATTGAGTATTGAGGGTTCAAAAAACAACCAGCTCAATTTGCTTGCCGGAGCACCACTATTCCCCACATACGTTTCCTGTTTTTTTTTCTGTTAGCATATTGTTCACGTTCCTTTAACAGAATTTTTTTTTTCCATAATATGTCATGGATTCAACAGGAATAAAAATGTCTTTCTGTCTATATGAATTTCAAACGGACTCCGAGGGAGTCCGAAGTGCCAGATTCCAAATCTATATCAGCTGAATGGCAAAAAGTAAAATTCCTTCTCGACCTCAAAAAGCAAATTAAATAACGAACATACCATCACGAAGTACTCACTAGACGCCTGCCGATTTCTCCTTGCATCTTTCGGGCCGGCCCATCACCAAATAATTGGTGAGCAGGTTGTGAAAAAGCGTGCCGAGCTAAGTGCAAGCACCTGCGGCAGGTGTTGCAGGAAGGATCATAACTTCGAAAAACAGATGTTGATCTTCGACCTTCCACCGAGCATCAATTAGGAGAGCATTATAATTTCCAAAAACATTTCATACGGGTTTTATCCAATCGATATGATTCGACGCCGACAAAGAGGAGAATGGAAATACTAATGTCAGTTGTGCCCTCGATCCCACATACCCGTGTGGGGTCCATTCGGATCATGTTTCGCATTTTTCAATCAACACTCACATGCATGACATGGATTTTTCTTGAGAAACAAGAATATGAAATAAGTATTCCAAAACGGGATGCACTCGTAAGTTCGTAGATAAGTGTTTTTCAACCCTCTTGATGATACGACCCCCCATAGTATCGCAAAAAATTTCGCGAACCCCCAATCCTGGTTTTTTCCATGTATGTTAAAATTATTGAAATGAATGAATACTGAAATTGAGATTCGACTGTTTTCAAATCATTTCCATGTGTGGAGATCCGAGTATGGGTTTACTCAATCGCAATTTGCTTTACCATAGAGCGGTAAAGTGGTTTTCAATAGGCTCACCAGACTTATGAAACTTTGCGATGAACTTTTAGTATAAAACACAAAAAAAAAACAAAAGTGAGCCAAGTCAGTTAACTTGAAATTCATTTTTGAAATTTTCCTTTTGAAAATACTTTTTTCTTTCTGGCCTAAACGTCTTCGAGAGCAGGATGCAAGAGATAAACTTCAAGGCTTTACAAAAAAAATCGAATTGTGGTCATCGTCTTTCATTTAGGAGATGAGAAGTGAGATTACATCAATTGACGTACCGGGTGTTTCAAAAATCTGGAAAAGGGTAATTGATTTCGGGCATAGCTAAAAGATTGAAATTCTGATACTGGGGTCTTTAGTAATTTAGTCCGAGGAATCCAATGGACCCATCAGATTTCGGGCCTAAAAAGACCTTATCGAAATATGAGGCTCAACATTGAAATTCTAAACGCAAACCCATCTTTTTTATTGCAGATTCGGATTAAGCGGAAAATTTTCCAGCTGAATTGCTTAAAAACAAAAATTTTTCATCCTTAGTTGGAACCTATGCAGCGTTTTTTATTTAAAAATCTGCGGCGTTCATTCAGACCAGGATGCAAAAATTCATATTCTAATGCTAAGTAATTTTACGCGGAGAATCGATTAGGCCCATCAGATTTTGGTCCCGATGGGGCCTTATGTGAGATATGCGGTCCAACTTTGATTTTTGAAGAAAAAGTGCTGCATGGGGTCTAAAAATGGACGAAAAAATTTCGGATGGCAAATTTTCCGCTTTATCCGAATCTGCAATAACAAAAAAGTTTTGCATTTGAAATTTCATATCTCGTATAAGGCCCTTTCAGGCAAAATTAGGTACCGGAGACCCGAGTATCAGAATTTCGATTTTCCACCTGTTGCGGAATAAAATCCCAGTTTCCAGACTTTTGAACTACCAGGTATATTTGAAATGAAAATGTTATCATAAATTGTCTCATTACTTTTCATTGAAGTACATCAAACTAAACTAGTAGTCAAAATGTTTTTTTTTAAATTTATTTGTATGAATTACATACCCGTATTTCTTTGATAATCATTTCTTGATATATCTATTCTTTCAGAATTCATTGATGTTTTTTAATGAAGTAGGTACCGAGTTCACTCGACCACTCGCGACCCTCCAACAAAGGCTTCGCGACCCCCTGGGGGTCGCGACCCACAGGTTGAAAAACACTGCTATAGATGAACGCATCTTATGCTCATCTGAACTCAGGAGAATCCCGGAATCCGAGTTAAAACAGGGTACTTGGGCATAACGGGGTACCGCCATTCTACGTGAATTTCATTCGAATAAACCCCCCAAATCACAGACGCATCATCCCCCACTACCAATACCTTTCCCCGCAATAGAAACAGCACGAATTGGGTGGACATAAGTTTGACTTTTTCGGTCATCGAGTTATAAATGACTTATGTTGTGAGAGTGGATAATATATTATGTACAGTTTTCGAAAAATTATCGATATTTTGTTTATGCTATATCATAATTGCCCTCACTTTATCAAACAAATGGCTTCAAAAATCCTCTTACACATTGATATTCCTTGTTTTATTTAACCACGTTTTTTGGGGCAAAATGGGGTTTTGATAATGGGTCCTGTTCTAGCCCGTCCTTCCTTATTAACACTTTTTCTTCCCATGCGAAGTATTGAGATTCATTATTCGTTGGTTTCAGTTGGTACGAAAATACGCAAGAAAGACAACTTGTCAAAGTTGGTCTACCGATGCTCAAGAGTAAGAGATTGTGAAATACATGAAAGAGATCATATAACCGAGAGTTTTTGTATTAATAAAATATGTTCTTTCACCTACACGTACCTAAATACTAACCTAGATGCAATGCCTCATTTTGCCCTGTATACGGGGCAACACAGGGAAAGACCTGTTTTGAGAAATGCATGAAAAATATACGTAAAAATTTTTAGTTAGGTTTTCAGTTGGCTGAAGTCAAAAGAAAATGTATTTAGCTAGGAAATTCAAATTGGCTATGTTAAGTTATTCGGTTTTATAAAAAAATCAGGATCTCAAAGTTAGGTACCCCACAGTGCCCCGGATTCCCATACATGCATTCATACTACAAATGCTGATATTCTTCCACGAGTTCAAAATGCAAAAACGATCCACATGAGGCGAGGTTATGAATGAAAGAGTGTAAAAATAAGACTTCTGTAAGAGTATTAACTCTATTTTCTTCAATCCATTGAATTTTTATCCAAATTTATGAAATACATATATCATTAAATATCGTTTAGTAATTTTTTGCATTTGAAAAGGTGTTTTCAGTATGGCAGTAGCAGAACTGAGAACAATCGATATATGGTAGGTTCTCATGATGATATAATTTCTGGTGAAGTGTTCAGGAATATTTCTTTTTCTACATCACAAAAAATATATATACTTCGACATCAGGGAAAGATTTTGAGATGACGAAGACGATATACTTTTATGTGCAATCGTTGGCAATAAAAACATTCCATGGGCTTATCCTTTCAAAGCAAATTAATTGATAAATCCCCTTCCCGTTCTAGAAGAACGTTAAATTCGAATTCCTCAATACTTTGTAGTATATACTTTCGAAACTCGTTAAGTTTTTCTTTAAATATAAAATTTTTCAAAAATGGAAATTATTCATGATAAAACTACTAAAATCAGACGTTTCCCAAAAAACCTGATGAAACTTTTTTAATGAACATAATATTACTTAGATCATTGCGACCTTGGTAATGATTATACATAAAAGTAATCGAGATACGAATGAACACACACCTATGCCTCAATTATGAAAGAGGATAGAGTATGTGAATGTGAAAAAAAAAGGTGAGAGTTTGATTAGCAGGTGCTTCTTCGCCCTGTGATAATACTAATACTTAATAATGAGGAAAATGTAAGAACAAAAATAATACAATATCATATAATGATATAAAAAAACAAATTCTATGACGAAAAATAAACTGTTGTCAATAAAAAAATGCAAATAATGTGGGGTACAAAATTTTGTATGAGCAGTAACACTATTTCTAGAAAAATTCTGTGTGACCCTAAAGAAATCGTAAAAATGGAATAATTTTCAAATTTATATCAAGTATATCTTGGCCATTTATTTTTCAATTCTTATCATTTCTCGTTGCAAAAAACTGCAAAAAAAGGATACTCAAAGTTCATGAAGGAAATCGCTTAAGTTTTCATGAAAAGCTAATTTAGTGCACGGGTCATTTCACATATATAAATCAATAATGAAACACTTATAAACAGTAAGTGTTCATTTTCATTGTCATAAATACTAATTTCGATACTAATATATTGAAAGCTAAAGAGATTATCCAAAGAATTACAGACAAATATCGTTGTTGAATGGTTTAGCTACCATTTTTCATTCGAACATTTTTTTTGCATTTTCATTATTTAAACAATTAGAGTGAAAAAACAAATAGAAAAAAATTTAGACGACGGATATTTTTTGTATGTTGCTCACTCTAGTAAGGAAGACTCTACATAACCACCACGCATCTGAAGAAGAATTTGCACCTAACGATAGCTACGGTAGCTATGAAATTTAATAACCCCTTTTTAGGAATTTCTTCACTTCGAATTTGAATCTTCATGAAACAATTCGTTCAAGGTCATAAATTTCAGCAGCAATAAATCGTAAAAAAATTTGAATATTTCATAGTTGCATAAACTTACTTCCAAGAAGAAATATCTAGGTGGATTCTCAGTATCAACGGGTGAGTATAATTTTCCATACAATCGAAAACGACTGGGAAAATGAAAAAACAGAGTGCTGGAGGGCCGTCTCATCAAAATTGCCATCTGCAGGTACGTTTGCTTTCTGCAGCAAACTCATTAGGAAATTTCACAATGTAAGTCGAAGACATGAGAATGTAGAGTATAAAGTGGATTTTCCCTTTCATAAGAGTGCTTTCTACTCAACGACAAGTGACGAGAGGCTAATTTCGTATATGACACAGCCAAATTCAAAAGTGGCATGCATCGCAAAGTTGAAAACTAGATTAAAACACGTTCTCATTATAAACTAACTCCATATAAAACAAAACTTTTTTATTTAACTCGGGGTAGGGTTAATTTTTACTCTTTTGCGCACTGTCTCAACTGGAGACTCTGTGAACTCTGAAGGTTATTGAAAATTCATTGTGTGCAGACGTTGTTTCTGCTCCGTTTTTACTTTCAACGTTGACAATACGTCGGGGACCCGGGAAAAAGGTCGGACCGAATCTCATAGAAATTACTGTGCGATTGTTGTGATTTTCATGGAAATGGAAGGAAAGTTTGGCAGTTTCGGGGATAATGGTTTCGAACGCTGTGAAACATATGGGCCGTAAGAAGGGATTGTGAATAGCAGATTGTGCATAACATTCAACTTTGTAGATGATCAAATTCATAAAAGAACTCATCGCTTTCCACTTTAATTACTCAAGTTGCAAAATCAGTAACTATTCCGTATATGAGAATTATACCATTTCTGAAAAGTGATTCTACATTTTTTGAAGGAATGACAAATGACAACCGGAACCATGATTGAAAACTATAACGTTTTATTGATGTTGATATTACTATTCGATTTATTATATTATTATATATATATTATCATATTATATTATATTATATTCATTAATTACCTATACATTCCTCGAAGGACCAATAAACTCTTCATAACGGAAAAAAACTGTTTCATTATTATGGTTTTCTATTCATATTCAGATCTCATAATCTGAATTCGTCAACTCATGTTTGCTTTTACGGAATAGTCTAAGATCCGGACCTATTTCATGATAAATTTCGTGTATTAGAAAATATATTGGAAAGAGTTGGTTGAGGCTTTCGCGGCCATCGTTCAATGTGACATGTTCTTTCGAGCATTTAGGCCGTCGTCGTAGATTAGTTCTCGACGTTTCGCCAGTTCGAGTGTCTGGCATCTTCAGGAGTTATATTTCAGGAGATGTTCTCACTGGACTGAACTGCCTGAGTGTGACGGGGACGCAGATTGTACTTCCTTATATAACCTCGGTCGGGGGGCGTGGCTACGCTTGACCGGTCCCGTCCCGATATCGAACGCGCGCCGGTGTCCGACCGGTTCACAACCGGTTCCCGATCTTCATTCACTTCATGAACCCGGTTATTAGTACAGGGAAGTGGTTTTGTGTTTTTGAGTACTGGCACCCATGTTCTATTGATTTTCAAAGATTCCTCCGATTTATTGAAATTCGTTGGGTGTTTATGAATTTCGATTGCTTCCCTGTAGAGCCTGGGGTAGTATGCGGTAGTGGTGCACAACACTTGGGTTTTGTCGAATTCTATTGCATGATTCGTGTTGTTCAGTGTGTGCTCTGCGACGGCGGATTTCTCTGAATGACCCAGTCTACAATTGGCCTTGTGTTCCTTGATCCTCGTGTTGATGGATCGCTTCGTTGTACCGATGTATACACTTCCACAGCTGCACGGAATTCGGTATACACCTGGTGTACTGAGTGTATCCCTTCTGTCCTTGGGGGAGTTGAGATGGTCCTTGATCTTCTTCGACGGTTTGAATATTTGTCTTAATGTTATGTTTCCCCAGAATTCGTCCGATTCTATCTGTCACCCGTGGGATAAACGGCAAGAATGCTTTTGTTTCCGATTCTTGGCGACGTGATACATTGTCGTTGTTGTGTTCAGGCCTTTGTTTGATGTATCTATCGATGTCGTTTTTCGTGTAGCCGTTAGCCATGAGAGCGCGCTTCAAGTGTTCTAACTCGGTTGCTAGTTGTTCTGGCTCACAAATTCTTCTCGCTCTGTCGACTAGCGTTTTGATTATCCCTTTACGTTGGCATGGATGATGATTTGAGGTG
This sequence comes from Hippodamia convergens, assembly GCA_038502775.1. Taxonomy (NCBI): domain Eukaryota; kingdom Metazoa; phylum Arthropoda; class Insecta; order Coleoptera; family Coccinellidae; genus Hippodamia; species Hippodamia convergens. The sequence continues at coordinate 14,317 of JAVSIQ010000239.1, forward strand.
TTGTGTAGATATCTGTCCGTGTGTGTAGGTTTTCGGTATACAGTGTGTCCTAGAGTAGTTTCCTTCCGTGTGACAAGTACATCAAGGAAAGCCAAATTTCTGTTTTGGTCTTCTAATTCCATTGTGAACTGTATACTTGGGTGCATGTTATTTATGTGTGTCAGAAATTCATTGAGCTTTTCTCTTCCATGACTCCATATGACGAATGTGTCATCTACATATCGAAACCATACTTTCGGTTTGAGAGGTGCGGTATTCAAAGTTTTCTCTTCTAATTTCTCCATGAAGTAGTTCGCTACCACTGGGGCCAGTGGATTACCCATTGATATTCCATCGGTTTGTTCGTATATTTCCTGGTTGAAGGTGAAATAGGATGATGTAAGGCATATTTTGAACAGCTCGCTGATGTCCCTTGGAAATTTCTGTTCTATTTCTACCACTGCTTCATTCAGTGGGACTTTTGTGAAGAGTGAAACCACATCGAAACTGACCAGAATATCATTGGTGTCGACTTCGATATTTTTGATCTTCTCTATGAAGTGAGCGGAGTCTCTTATGTACGTGGTTGTTTTTCCAAGGGACATCAGCGAGCTGTTCAAAATATGCCTTACAATATTACAATATTATAATAATAATTAATAATAATATTTATTCATTCTTAAGACAAAATACATTTGTATAGAACATGTCAGAAAGAAAAAGGTGAAAAATAATATAGAAACAACAACACAAAACAAAATAAAAATAAATGAACAGTCTCAAACTATTTTACTTCTTAAGTATTCGGCAACACTGTAATAGCAGTTTGAGAGTAACAACACTTTAATCTCTCTTTTGAATTCTCTGTATTCCAAATTCTTAGTCTTTCCGGAAGATTATTAAATAACTTGATACCACAATAAGTGGGCGAGTGCTCAAATTTAGTCGTCCTATGTTTTGGAACACAGAGAATATCTTTATGCCTTGTATTGTACTCATGATGGTCAGAGCACTTTTCAATTGAAATAATGTTCTTCTTTATGAACAATAAACAATTCAAGATGAAAATACACGGAAAACTTAACAACTTGTTCTCGATGAAATGCGGTCTACAGGACTCTATGGGTGAGAGGTTGAAAATTTAACGAATAATCTTTTTTCTGGGCAATAAATGCACGAGAACTGATTGAAGCACCTCCCCATAATACCACGTTGTAGTTGAGATGAGAGAAGGCAACCGAATGATAAACGCAAATCAAAGATTCCGTTGATAGTAATTGCTTGAGGCGTCTGATTGCAAAGAATGCACTACTCAACATCGCACACACGGAATCAATATGTTCTCTCCACCTAAAACAGCATCAACCTGCAGTCCAAGGAACCTCACGCATTCAGAGCACTCCAACTCACCTGTCGGCAGCTGAAAGCTGAACCGACGAACAGTATCCCGCGTCCAGAAGTACATCAAATCAGTCTTATCTACATTTAGAATTATAGAGTTCCGAAAACACCAATCTGTGAAACAGCGCACCACAAGTTCACACTATCTGTGAGTTCCACAATAGACTGGGTGCAGATATCACAAACGAAGTGTCGTCAGCAAATAAGACCACCTTTATAGACGATTATATATCCTAATTGGTGATGACAAAGAGGGGTAGGTCATTCACGAACAAGCTAAATAACAGAGGTCCTGAGGCAGAGCCCTGGGGGATCCCCATCTCAACCGGATACCTCAAACTTTCCCGATGGCCAATGCAGACAAAGAAATATCTGTTTCTCAAGAAATCCCCAACCCACTCTAGAAAAAACACCCCTAAAGCCGATACTATATTATTTAGCCAGAAGGAAATCGAAATTAAGACAATCGAATGCTCTCGACTCATCGAAGAACATCCCGGCTACATGAGATCCTTCATCCAGACAATCATAGATGTAATTGATTGAGTCACAAGTTGCTGTAGCGGTCAAACCGTCGAAGAAGATCAAGGACCATCTCAACTCCCCCAAGGACAGAAGGGATACACTCAGTACACCAGGTGTATACCGAATTCCGTGCAGCTGTGGAAGTGTATACATCGGTACAACGAAGCGATTCATCAATACGAGGATCAAGGAACACAAGGCCAATTGTAGACTGCAATAGAATTCGACAAAACCCAAGTGTTGTGCACCACTACCGCATACTACCCCAGGCTCTACAGGGAAGCAATCGAAATTCATAAACACCCAACGAATTTCAATAAATCGGAGGAATCTTTGAAAATCAATAGAACATGGGTGCCAGTACTCAAAAACACAAACCACTTCCCTATAATAATAACCGGGTTCATGAAGTGAATGAAGATCGGGAACCGGTTGTGAAACCGGTCGGACACCGCCGCGCGTTCGTTATCGGGACGAAACCGGTCAAGCGCAGCCACGCCCCCCGACCGAGGTTATATAAGTAAGTACAATCTGCGTCCCCGTCACACTCAGGCAGTTCAGTCCAGTGAGAACATCTCCTGAAATATAACTCCTGAAGATGCCAGACACTCGAACTGGCGAAAACGTCGAGAACTAATCTACGACGACGGCCTAAATGCTCGAAAGAACATGTCACACAGAGTTTCAATTCGTTGCTCTTTATATATGAATGGGCTTGCAAAAATTCATATCGTCCTTGTTCAGTACAATTTATATTGATGGAACACATCATTTCCCAAAAGCTAACTGGTTCAAAATTATTTTGGAGACAAATGAGGTCATGAAACATCTATCTCGGTTTTTCATTGGGGATGTTGAAATTTTGTCTTTAATTATTCTTCATATTTCTTAGGAATTAATTGGAAGATTTAAAGTTAAAGAATGAGGTTTGATATTAGAAGAAGAAGCTGGTTCAACGTATTCGTTTTCAGCAGGTACATAATCTCCAGTATGACGTTCATGTTTGTTTTAAATCCAAAACTCTACCAGAAAAAACAATCATACGCAGATTAATTACACCAATTTGATGAATCTCTCGTTAAAAATATGATTCACTCTAATAAATTCAGAACGTTTTGAAGGGGTACAATTTGAATTAACACCACTCAAGGCTTCCCAAAATTGGGATGGTTCAATCATATCTTGAACTCAAAATGAGGCAACAAATAATATATCCCTGTTATCAAAAAATGAATAAAGAAATTTTTCGTGGTTCAATTTAGAAATTCTATTTGGATCTATAAATATTATAAACTCACTTCATTGCAAGCAGCATATTGTAGTTTCCGTTTGTTGTTCATTTTCTTTATTCGCCAATGGATCTTCATGTTGTACGGTGATGACTAATCTATATGATAAATATTTCATAGATACAATTCAAATAATAATATTAATCAAACTTACTCTGATTCACTACTTGAATCGGGAAAAACTTTCCGTGGTTGCAGTGCTGATATGTGACGAAGAATCCGACATCTCCTCTTCCCCTTGATTAAAAAAAACTGTGGGCACTATACACAATATACCGAGAAAATGAATACAAATAATGCTTAAATTTATTGAAAAAACATTACTTCACTACAGAGAGATTCACTTGGTAACGATTTGCACTTGACGATTCTATAACGTTACAACAGATGTTGATTACAAATTCTTTGGGACGAATTCAAACTATAAATTCCTTGAATTTTTCGAGTTTTTTTCTCATACTTCATGCAAGATTTATGAAAAAAACATATACGCGATGATAACAGTTCGGCCGAACTGGTACTTGCATTTTTTAAAGCGGAATTCATGAAAAAAGTAGAATTCGCAGAAACCAACAGATCCGCCTAGATGTGTAGGTTATAACCTACAACTATTTTTTGGTCCAATGGGACACCCGGTTCCTCGAATTGTGAATCGAAATAGAGTCTTACCAATATACTACCATCTTCTCTAAATAATTTTTTCCTAACATTTGGATCAGTTCTTGGAATGCTTTTGTTACCGACTTTTGATTTTTTATAACAGCTCTTATGGCGTACTGCATTTATGCCTCAAAATATTGCAACACTAAGGCCTTGCAGGTGTTCTCCTCTTCAATTGTCCAAATACATTCTGGTCCACCCATATCGAAGTTCAAAAATTGGGAAGGTCCTTAAAGCTCGCATGTCGCTCTTTGCAGGTTGTTTAATAGAAGTGGACTGGTCCTAAATATACTCACAGGTTATCGGCATAAAATATATCAACATGAAAGAAAAAACAAAGAAATTGTGTACAGGGTGCCAAATTGGGAACTACAACTTTTAACCTACACAGATAAAGGAAAATGAATGACACATTACGGTCGTCGTTCTTTAGAGAAAATGATAATGCCATCAACTGCATTTCTCTGTCTTCTTTGGTTTTCGAGTCATAGGCCAATCGAAAAGCTGGAATCAACTTTGGTCATTATATCGAGTAGCGTTTTTTCCCAGGAGGAGAAAAAATCGGGACTTCATGTTATAATAACAGCTCAGCAAGGAAACTTTTAGGAAAAAAGTATGCTACCAGTACTACTCATTACTCTATGATGTGAAGTTAATTTTATCCTTCTTTTCCTATTCCTATAATCCTTTTTTCTGGTAAGAGAGACCTCTATACCTCCTCGTGGTTCTTACTGGGCAACGGTAATCCTTTATGGAAATTTTTCTATAAGGGATTACCGGCAAAATAGAGGGTATCATTTCATTATCTTTCCCTTCGCAGAGGTTAAATGAAACTGTAATTCCTCATTGAATTAATTCAGAAGTGAAGAGTTTGGTAGGACAACAGTGACGGCTCGTCAGGGTAGGGAGGTCGGCCGGCCGACCAAGAGTAATCGAAAAAAAAATTAATTATAAAAATTAAATTCATTCAAACGTTTTCTGAATTATCGATTTTGATATTCAAATTCCCTCGATAGGTATACAGGGTGTTTCAAAAAAGGAGATCTGCTCTCCAGGATATATAGAAAACTGAAAAATAAACGGTAGCGAAATTCGAAATAAACTTACTTGAGGGGAAAAATTCATGACCAGATGAACAGATATAAGATGTTTTTCTCAGATGTCAGTAATTTTCCGCTTCGTTCGTGACTGTTAAATATCGGAACGGTTTTGGGTTTTTTTCGACGACAGTAAAGATCGAACAGCAAATGATATTTTCAATACCTTGTTAAAAAATTTGAATAATTTTAGTTTTAATTAAATTTAGTTTTGCAAGACTCGACGAAGAAATCGATTGAATGAATGTCGCGTTTTCTTCGAATCTTTCCGGATTTTCATCTTTGTTCACTGAATCTACTGAACGTACTCATATTTTAGACGGAACTTGCAGGAGAAGATAACCCTCTAGCTCGAAACTTGTTAGAATTTCAAAGCTGTATAGAAACGATATTTGATGAGCGGAAGAATTCAATTGAAGTTTTTTATTATATTCGAGAAAATCTGAACGAATGGGATGATATTTTATTTCGATACGAGAAGCTATCGGTCTAGAGAAAATTTCAACACTTTTAATTAGACTTTTGCATACACGGACCGTTTTCTTTCTATCATCCAACATAAATTATCGGATATACTTTATTGTCTACTTTGAACAATTTCGCAGTCACTTATATTCTGAAGTAGAGAAATTCTTGTAAGTATTGCCTTCGAGAGCTAAACGCCGTAACATGATATAAATTGCGAAATTCATCTGAGCGATAATTCCTCAATGAAACGGCTTCATTTTTGAAATTTTAGATCTAATCATGAACCAATTGAAATAAGGCTCAAGAATATTTCTTCGCTTCATTTTTTGGAACTAGTTGATTTGATGTGTACATTCGTAATTTTCCGGAAATACCTTTCAAGTAATGAATTGGTTGAGGCTTTCGCGGCCATCGTTCAATGTGACATGTTCTTTCGAGCATTTAGGCCGTCGTCGTAGATTAGTTCTCGACGTTTCGCCAGTTCGAGTGTCTGGCATCTTCAGGAGTTATATTTCAGGAGATGTTCTCACTGGACTGAACTGCCTGAGTGTGACGGGGACGCAGATTGTACTTCCTTATATATCCTCGGTCGGGGGGCAACTTCCTTCACTCAGTCAGTCGAGTCTCAAATGTTCGAATTAAGGATAAATGCCTCCATGTCAGTTAACTCCTAATTTGGTTCATCTTTCAACAGCTGACTCCTTGAACAATGTAAAATGGAAGTGGAATCTAATGAGATGGCATTTGCTGTTTCGGATCCTTTTATATCTGTATGTATTATCAGACGTCTATGTATCTAGAAACTCGAAATATTTAGATTCGCCAGCTGGTGAAAATGTCTTCCTTTGGTGTTTTCGTTAATATATTTCTTGAATTAAAAATATCAAATATATCATTAGAAATTTCGCAGAATTTGATTTTAAGATCTTTATTCAAGAAATCAAGTGCTATTGCAACACGATTGCTGAGTGTTTGAACAGCTAATTTCACTTTCATCTTTTCATTGTAACATAACAAACGTCTTTTCTTCAATTTCCTCGCATACTCTAAATTTGAACATGTGACATACTTTTCGATATTACAAGATTCTTTCCATTTTGACTGGAGGTTTTATTCCTTTGTAAATTTGAAAAAATTATTTTCACATCCTACATCAAATTAATTTTTACAATCCGGGTGTTTACAAGCCGACATACTTTTTCAAAGAATTATTAATTAGATTCAGAAACTGTTTAGCTCTTTAGCTTGGAACTACCCCTCCACGTTTTAGTGTATAATTATTTAGGCCTCGCTTTGCCAAACCTCTATAGCTGAAAATTGATGTGTATATGTGAATTTTAAGGGTCTATGTGAAGTCATATATTTAAAGTTGTTCAAATCTTGACTTCAAACATAAAAAAAATGACAACATTTGAAGGAAGCTGACAAGACAGACGTCTGAATTAATCAATTTGAAAATATTTTCAATGAATGTTATAACGCCAGGAATATCCAAATTTAAAAGAAAATGAATCATAACACAGTCCAGTATAACTTATCATATGATTGATAGTCTGAAAGGATAAATACATCATCATTCTCATTATTGTATATTGGTATATTTACTTACATTACTCATCAGTTTTCAAAACGAACCATTTTTCATACTTAATGGACCCAAAACTGGTCGAAAATCGCGCGATCATGTCAAATAATAGTCTTGTCTGTTTAGGGAAACGACAAAAATTGTTTTCATGCGATTCCAGCATTTAATTTTTCTTCTATAAGACTCAAATTCGAATACAAGGAATACGACCGTCGCGCCTCTGTCCGTGGGGTGCTGAACTATTCATTTGCCTCCAGATTTTCGCCTTAGTTGACACTTCTCTTTGGGTATATTCTGTGAGTTATACTCCAAAACGCGGTATGGGTGATTTCACTGATTTCATATATGTTTCAAATGAATACGACAATATAATTTCACTTTACGCAAGGAAATTTATTTGCCTCAATGAATGACACAAATAATTCCTGTGGAAATTAGTATTCAGGTTCTTTTTCGATGAAACTGGTTTAAAAAAAAAATGAATTCTAAAAAAAGTTAAAATACAAAACATAATTTTATGAAAATGAAAAAAAAAAACGAATTCTAAAACATGCGAAATTCAAGATCGACAAATTTCGAATCAAAGGTTCAAATTATCCACCTTGTTATGCCAAACAGTAGCCAAATCTATTATTAAGAGATAATTTCATATCTCTGAGAAGATTAGGCATACTTACTATTTTAGCAAAAATTTGTAGAGCCGAACGTGAAGGTATCGGCCTATCTCCAAAGGCAACTAAGAAAGAAGTTATTTCCTCCGCAAAAGATTGACCACCGAAGTACCATTTCATAATTTGAATTTTCTCTTTAACCGTAAACCTTTGATTCACTCGAATCTAAGTTATTTTCAAACCGTCTAGCTTTCACCATCTGACGTTCGGATGCGACTGATGTGCATTGCAATTCGCGGCAGCCGAGATCACCATTCTTCACGGTTCTACTAGACTCGGAGCTCATTCTAATTCAACATTCGAATTCCTATGTTTCCACAAGGATTTTCTTCATCTGTATATGCAATAGATGCTTCATTGTCAACCTTCAAAGTTATGGGTTTCTTAACCTTGTCGATAAAAAATCATTAGCAAATTCAGTGAATTTTTTGTAATGCTCATTGCAGCCAATCATTGGCAAAGTTTCGTGTTGTGATTTCTATGATATTTCTGATATTGTATCTACAGTTGTTTGTGTACCAATGCTGTTTTTTTTTTTAAATTAGATTAATTCATTTTGAACAAGTGGGCGCAATATTTATTTTCCCATCCCGACTAGTTCAGTTTTTATGAATGTTTTCGCGAAGTTTCAAAATTTCGGATTTTCCATCAATTATAACTGGAAAAAATTAATTCTGTCCGCATATTCGTTATCTACGACTTCGAATTAAGGAGCGATATCATATTGGTTCTGACCCAAGGGAAAAACCTTCAGTGTTTAAGTTATAGTCGATGGCAAATCCAAAAAAATCTAAACTAGTTGCGATGGGACTACGAAAATTGAACCATTTTATCCGCAGAGAACCAATCAGCATCTTCACATTCTAATTTTTATGGCTGCTACAGCACCTCGAAGTTGCCAAAATTAAATCATTTGCCAAAATACCGACTGCTGAAAGAAAATGAATACAAATTAGTGGGAGTTGAATAATTTTGATAAAAAATTATAATATTGTGTTGAATTAATTGATAATCTGTAATTGTTTTCACCTAATTTATTCAGTCGAGTATATATAAAAGATACGATTCGGAATTAACAACCAAAAAGATTGAAAAAGGGTCCGATCCCGAAACGTATCTTTTATATACTCAACTGAATAAATTAGGTTAAAACAATTCCAGATGATCAATTAATTCAACACAACATATAAACTGGTTGAATAAATGAATCAACAAACAATTATAATAAGTTTATATTGAGATCTTGTTATATTTGCATCCATGTATAAAACGACTTTCTTTCAAATTGGCTCAATGCACCACGTGGACTTTGTCTGCTTGTGCGCAAGCGCGAATCGAGTGAAACTAACTACAAGGAATATTTCGATCAGAAGCTGAGGTCAGATCCGGAGCAAAAAGTCCGCTTAGACGCTCTCCCACCACGACATATTCTGTGGTACAAAACTCACAATACCTCAACTCGACTTAGGTTAGGTTAATCGGGTTGAGTCAAGTTCAGTTCAGTCGTGTTACCAGTGAGGACCAGTGCACACGTCTTATTAAGACTACATACAGGTGAGTCAAAATATTGTTTGTCTTGAGTAGTTTTGATTTGTCGTGTCTTCATTTTATGATTGTGCTTTACTTGGGATGATCTTCGGTCAAAAGAATCGTCGCGAACCAATTATGATAAAAATTACAGTTCACCCATTTGAGAATTAACTCCTTAACCACATTTTGTTTTTGAGCCAAATTTTTTTGTGTCCTGAAATTTGCCTCTACGAACTTTTCTCCTTATTCACTTTTAAGCAATTTGTTTGTTCTCCTTTTTTGCTGCCTTTTTATGCCATACTGTATAACTTCGATTTATTTTTTGTTTACCTACGCATATTTCCATGACTTATGAATCCGTCATAACAGTGCCTTTTGAAAATCACCTCAAATCTTCAGACAATTGGGCCCTATTGTTGTTGATTTGTTATAATTTTCAGCAAACCCAGTATTTAGTACCAAATTACTAAACAATAGTCATGAAATCAAAATTTCGTGACCTGTCTATATGACATTTTTCTTTATCAGACCTTTCATCAATACCTAGGGCTATGAACCTCCATCAAATTTGTGTATTCCGTCAGCCCTTTTTTTCACACTGTATTCCATATCCAATTTGTTTTGAGTATTCCCTCCCTTTTTCCGGATAACAATTTTTTTTATCAATGTTAGTGATGGCATCTGAATAAATGTCTGATAAGCTGCCCTGAAATTAGAAGCTGTAATTCTTCCACTTCTATATTTATACCAGAGGCTACTTTTAAATCGTTCTTTTGTAGCCTTTCAACAGCTTCAATCTCATTGGGCAGTATTGATACAGACACAAGTTCACAAGCTTCCATTAATTGTTTAATATTCATTTTAGTTGGTTCCTCTTTATAAAGAGAATCTAACGATATAGGTTAATCCCTCACTTAATTTTTTTCTGTTAAGGAAATATTAAAGTTTTTTCTTTCTATTTCTCTCATTAATATTTTAATTATCCTCAATTTTTTCATTCTTCTCTCTGTTAATGATTCCTTCTCAAGGAGGGCTCATCAGGGCTCCTGATGAACTTGTTTGTTATATCTTCAAATTTAGACTAGTTCCATAATCGAAAAACAGATTAAGTGTTCCTTATAAAAATGAAAAAAAACATTTTGAGTTGATAACTTTATTATTTTGTGATAAATTTTAGTAGCTTCTATGACATCCCCTGTGCCCTACTAAAATATTTTACAATTCATATATATTCAAAGTAAAATATTTTATTCAAATATTTTACTTTTAATAGATATGAATTGTTGTAACTTTGAACTTGACATGTCACAATGTTTGAAATCAAGTATTGTTCAAAACAAATTGGATAAATCAATTATAATAATAATAATAATAAATTTATTTCTGCAATTAAAATTTTACAAGAACAATAACACAGAAAAAGTCAATTGGTATCACAATTGAGAAATGTCGAGATGTTAATGAATTTCAAAGTGATTGAAGGAATAATTAAATCTTAAATAACAAAACAAAATTATTATATTAAGTTCATTTATTGTAAATACTAAAAATTCAACACCTGAAAACAATAAAAAATTAATAATTCAGATGATGAAATACCATTTTAAACATTGAAAAAATCAAAACAGCATAATCAAATTATATAATTATTTCAGGGAAACGCTTAATGAATTCTTTATTAGTGAAGAAATTTACCTTGGGCATCAAATACTTTTTTATTATAATAAAAAATAGCAACCTGACAGGACATCATTACTGGTTAATCAGGTGAATTTAGATTTAAAGACGACACTTTATCAAAATGTATTTAATGTTACGTAAAAGATAAATTGAACATTAAAATGGCCGACATCTGTATCTCGCACAACTCGTAGTACCATAGTATAAAGAAGGATAGTAAACCAGTCCCTGTGTAAATTCCATTTGAGGCGATTTTCCAGCGCCATCTATTGGTTTTTGTGCTCATTCTCCAAAATTATGTTTCAGTTGGTGGTGCCCTCACGAAAAATGAAATAATTTTTATGAACTATTGCGTACATACCGAAATCCGATGAAGGATTCTATAACTGAAATGAACATGGAAGGAACCTTCTTTATACAATGCTCTGAAACAAGGTGAATTCATGAATTCATACAGTGTCGTATTAAAATTTGTCTGTTTTTTATGAAAGATGAAGAATTAATTTCTTAACGGTACATTAGGAGCTTATATTTTCTGAATAGCAGGAAGTTGGTTCAAAATCCATTTGGAAAATAATTTTCAAAATAAATTCACAAAAATAAATACAGTAATTTTGTCCGAAAAATAGTGGTTACCTGGAAAGTTTTTCAGAAGTTGTTGAATTGTTATTTATGTATACATTTCTGATATTTTGATGTGCTCTTTTCGAATTTCGACTTTGCGACCTTGCTATTTCGTCACTTCTGTCGCCATATTGGAAAAATGACTACTGAATATAGTTTTGACATATCTATCTGCTTTCCTGTAACGATAAAAATAGTTGAACCTTGCAATGGCTATACATATAGGAAATTAAACTAGATACAATTTTATACAATTTATTAATATTTTTTTCATCCAGTCAATAGTACCTATTGTCGTACGAGCGCCACAAAGTGTAGTCTAACACGCGTTTTGGCCAAAAAACACATTTCCACACCACCTAGAGGTAGAGGTGTGCGGCACGTTTTTTTTAATGTGGTATCCCCAAGAGGCCTAATCCACCTCTATCTGATGACATTTCATTTTGATCAGTTATGTTGTACAATTGCTAGCTTAACATTTCTGCCAGTCTGCTTTGTTTTCATGGCAGTTGAAAGCTTTGCAGAATTTATATATTTGCGTCCGCAAAGAAAGCTCTAAAATGAAGTCCCTGTGTTTAATGCATTCAATTTTTGGAGAAAACCATGGCGGAAGGTCCTTCTCGATCTTTTCTTTAATTGTTCCTCTCAAATTATGTAATATTCTTTCCGTCTCATATATCACAATATTTTTTTCAAATTCTTCCATTACCATTGTAGTAAATTCAATCATGGGACTAGATGGAGTTTTCAAACCCCCTTGATTGTTCAGGTTATATGATTTATAAAAAATCAAGATTTCACCCTCATCGTTTAGATCATCCGAAGATTCCAAAGTGTTTCTGCAATCATCACAGCCAAAATGATCCAAACATTTCTTCACCAGGTACCCTGCGAAATAGGAAACTGCACATTTTTCTAAAGTAGAAACTTCCTTCCCTGGTAAAACATCATTGTCGAAAAAGTCTTCGTCAGAATTCGGATGAATTATGTCGGAATTTAAATCAGACGAGGACGACGAAGACGTACTCTCACTCTCATCAGCATTCAGTTGACGGAGGGCTTCGGTTCCATTTGATAAAAATATATTTTCATCCCTGTCTGGATGACTGCCTGCGTTAGCGGTACACGGAGGCCTCATAAAGTTGGTAACTATGCTGATTTTAAAAGAGGATCTCAAGGTCTTCACTGTCGGATTTCTGTTATATCCTCCTTCCTGTCGATAAATGGAAAATTGATTTTCGAGAGGGTCTTGAATCAGTCTTCCCGTGAATAAATATGTGTACCCTTTTTTTTTTCATCATGTGCCAATTGCTTTACAGCATTAATGGTAACGAGAAAAGCATCAAAACTGTTTGGCCGTCTTAATTTTCCATTTGAACCAACTTTATAGAGGTTTTTCAATAAGCCATACCCAGTATTTATAGCCTTTAACACCTGTGGGTTCATGTCACTTAACACTCGATTACATGGTTTCGAAGATGTAATCGTGTACTGTTAAGAGCATCAAAAAGATGGTTTCCACAAAATGGGCCGTATTCTCAGCCGTCCAAGAAATGATTTCACCAGTTCTGATATCGCGATTGCCGCTTTATTAAAAGGTTTCAAGAATTCAATACATTCATGCTACCATAAATGACCATAAAAATAATTGAAATCTTCGCAAGGGAAATGTTTTCGTGAAGAAACATCCTTTCTACGAACTCAAGAAGACTAGGTAACTTTCATTACGTGGAACCCTTCAAATCTGAAGCTCTTGTTGCAAAGTTTCGGCATGCAACAGAAAAGGAGGAATCAATTATACACATTTCCTAGAAATTGGGATATTTAGAGACAAACATCCACTGATTTTCAGAACTATACCATGTCTAGTAACTTTCCGTTTGTAAATTTCAACCTGAATATATCACCAAGAATGACTGGTTTCTCGATAAATTTCCACAAATCGGCAACATTTTGAAAAGCTTATAAGCGAATTATTTATCAATAGGGCCTTATTTCGTTTTTAATTTTCATATTCGCAATCAGGTATCATCTTGGTTCATTCATGTAAGGCAGAGGACTATTTAACGATAATCATTTCAATTTTCGGCTTGTTCTAGGTATTCTTAGTGGTGGATTAAAACAAAGACGAATTTGGCACGTGTCTAAGAGCGCGAGGTTACCAGCGGGCGAGCTCGAGAAATATTAATTTATAATTTTGTTATATCTTCTTTGGTGATAATGAAATGAAACTCACGTTCGATGCACTGTAAAAGAGTTTATTATAAATATGTACAGGGTGGGCAAAATTGGTGATACATGAACTACAACTTTTTAACCCAACGAGATAGAGAAAAATGAATGGCACGTTACGGTGTTCTTTTTTAGAGAAACTGATGCCATCAACTGCATTCCTCTATCGAGTTATAGGCAAAAATTGAAATTTGGGCGATTTCAACTTTGGTCATTATCTCCGTTCCTGTTTGTGCTAGGATGTTGAAAAAAAACATTATAGGGGCACTTTTTTCATAGCAATCCAGTAGCGTACTTTGTTCTTTCCCAAGAGGTTTCCTTGCTGAGCTATAACATAAAGTTGTGTTTTTTCTTATGGAAACAATAGTTTTCAAATGGCTTAGGAAGAATCACCATTTTTTTCCCGTTTCAGAAATATATCATACATCATATATCGCCTCCAGATTCATTCAGATATCATGAAAAATATAGTTTGTATGTGAAATTTGAATTATTGAATTTTAAGTAGGCTTAATCACAGAATAATATGTCTCTACGCATGGTGTCATAATTATTTTGTGATTGGATACTTGATTCAATTCTCCGTGGTTTGATCTCTGTTCAGAACAACTGTCAATTATTAGAATTCGAAGTCATTATTGCCAGCAATATGGAAATGTTTGAAAACTACAAGAAATATGATATGTTAAAATATTTTATTTTAGCTGCAATAATGACTTCGAATTGACAGTTGTTCTGAACAGAGATCACACCACGGAGAATTGAATCAAGTATCCAATCACGAAATAATTATGGCACCATGCGTTGCGTAGAGACATATTACTCTGTTATCAAGCCTACTTAATACTCAATAATTCAAATTTCACATACAAACTATATTTTTCATGATATCTGAATGAATCTGGGGGCGATGTATGATGTATGATATATTTCTGAAACGGGAAAAAAATAGCGATTCTTCCTAAGCCATTCGAAACTATTGTTTCCATAAGAAAAAACACAACTCAATGTTATAGCTCAGCAAGGAAACCTCTTGGGAAAAAACAAAGTACGCTACTGGATTGCTAGGAAAAAAGTGCCAAAAACCTCCTATTGTATCTAATGACATAATTTGAAAAGGTTTCGAAGCCGGTCCTTATTGAGATAAAACACCATATTTCTGTTCTCTGCGAGATTTGTTTTTCAAACAAATTTCACACATCTTGCAATAATTATTAATTGTTTCATACATGAAGTAAAAAAATGGAGTAATCTTTAAAGCTATTTAATGACCTCCGATATGGCCATAAAATCTGTGAACTTTGTCTACCAATATTTTCCCTAATTCGTGAGAAATAATAATTTTTTTTATTCCTCTTAATTGTTTATAAAAAATATTGTCTTCTCTGATAATCTTTTTTTCTTTTTTTATTAAAACTTCATAGCCTTTTGATCCCTTTCAATATCCTGTTTCTCAATCATATTGACCACCTTCAAAACCTCACCAAAATCACTAGAAGAGTCAAGCACCGCGTTTCTAGAAAGACAGTGTGCTTCTAGATTTTTAGCTCCTGGAGCATAATTAACTATAAAACCGTATTGAGACAGATAATATACCATATCTCCTAGTTCCTCATCAGTGCGCGATTTTATATTCAAATTTTCAAGAGGTTTATGATCCGAAAAAACCGTAAATTTGGAACCAATCAACCAATATTGCCAGTATCGAATCGCCTTTTTTATTGCTAAACGTTCTAAATAGATGGCTTTTTTCTTTTGTCGACTTGTATTCAACTTTTTTGAGAAACAAGCCACTGGCAGGATTTCTCCATTTTCTTGTTTCTGTTTTAGCATTGCTCCAATCCCTTCTATACTAACATCTGTGTAAATAAATATAGGTAAGTTTTTATCGAAAATTGTTAGGATTGGAGCAGAGCATAAATAATTTTTCATCTCCTGAAATGCCCTTTCGCATTGATCATTCCATATAAATTCTGTATCTTTTCGAAGTAAGTTATGGAGAGGCTCCAATATTCTAGAACCATCTTTTATGTTTTTGTGGTAAAAGTTAATTTTCCCCAAAAATTGCCACACGTTCTTTTTAGTTTTTGGTGTTGGAAATTCTCGAATAGAAACTAAATTATCTTTCATAGGCATTACCTGATTATTCTGTATTAAATGACCTAAATATTTGATCGAGTTTTTTGCAAAATTGCATTTCAAAAGTTTGAGACGAAAACCTTCGTCATAAATTGCTTTTAATAGTTTTTCTAAATGGGACAAATGTTCTTCAAATGTTTTAGAGAAAATCAGAATATCGTCTATATAGTTTATACAAAACGAATGTAGATTATTTTTTCTAATGATATTACTCAATATTCTCTGGAAAATAGCAGAGGAAACTTTTAATCCGAAAGGTAAACACTTCCACTGCCAATGTCCTTGCTGTGTAACAAAAGCTGTTTCATTTCTATCTTTCTCTCTGACAGGAATTGACCAAAACGCAGAGTTTATATCTAATGCAGTAAACCACTGACAGTTTCATCTATGAGAGGAAATGGTTGTGCCTCAGGTACAACTAATTTATTGAGTTCTCTAAAATCTATGCATAAACGTGTCTCTCTTCCGTCTTCTCTTTTAAAAGCTAAAGTTACAGGTGCCGCAAATGGAGAACTAGATTCTTCAATTAAATCTGCTTTTAATAATTCAGCTATTTGGTTTTCAATTTCTATTGATCGGGACCTGAACACCTATAGGGTTTTTTTGAAATATATTTATTTTCCAATAATTTTATTTGAGCTTCATGATTCTTTACTCTTCCAATATCAAATTTATTTCTCGCAAAAATCGAGTCATATTTCTTCATCAATTGCAGAATTAAATTTTGCTTTTCTTCATCTAAATGATTCAGATTTGCTTCAAATTGTGAAATATCTATATTTTCTTTGAAATTTACTGTACAAAGTGAGTTTTTTGAATTATCTGTCTCTATATCTACTTTAGAAATATGTATGTTCCTCCGTTTTCTGAAATATATCCAAATTTTCTTTCTGTATGTTTTTTTATGGAATCTAACCCTAGTAACATATAACGAAAATTATTATTATCTACTACAAAAGCTTGTAGAGTATCCTCTATATTTCCAATTTTAAATTTTATTTTTACTGTGCTATTGCTTAGTTGTACACCACCGATAGTTCTGAATATACTTTTATTTTTGATGGTAGTTTGATTAATTTCCGTAACAATGTTTTTATTTATTAGAGTAATATTTGAACCAGTGTCATGAATAGCTACGACAAATTTTGCACATTCTACGAGTACATTCAATTTTATCAGTGGTGTGAGATTTAGTTTTTTTTTTTTGATCAGTAATCTCCAAATTAAGTTTTTCCTCCATTTCTAAATTATTCACCGATTTAATCTCATTATGCCTATTCTTATTGCGACAAAGTTCTGTTGGATGATATCGTTCTGGTTTGCCTAATCGTTCACAAATATAACATGGTTTTTTTTCTATTCTTACAGTTTTTTTATTTAAATTTGAGGATTTCTCAATAGCTATTTTATTTAGGTTTTTTGTTAACTAATGATTCTAATTTTCTTAAGTTACCCATTAGATTTTCTGTTGTTGTAATTGTATCTTTATCATTTATGAAAAGAAGAAACAATAGTGGTCCCAGAACAGAGCCCTGCGGCACCCCTAGTAACATCTTATTTTTTGGAGAAGAAAACTGTTTAATTTTCACAGTTAAAGTACGATCAACAATGAAACTTTTTATCCACTTTAAGAAATCACCGCGAAAAACCAGGTTATAGAGCTTACTCTCCAAGAATTCAGGAGACAGTACATCAAACGCACGTGAGAGGTCAAAAAAGAGTCCTGCAACAAAATGACCTTTGTCTAATTTTTTATAAATGAAGTCAACAAAAGGAAAGGCCGATGTTTCAGTGGACCTACATTTTTGGAAGCCGTGTTGGCAGTTGGTGATAACTTTGAATCGTGTTAGAAACGACATCATTCTACTGTATATGATCTTCTCGAAAACCTTTGAAAATACACTATAAGAGGCTGACCTTTGAAGGAGTGACTGATCACTTTCATCCTATTAATTTTGCACCGCAGAGTTGATTGTAGCCTTCATCCTCTTGATTTTCTTTGTCATAGGGGACTCTTGTACAGATGATTTTTCCCCTTTTTTTCAGTTTCACTCAAAGAAATAGCTGAAAAAGAGGAATATTAGGTCATTCAATGAATTGAATGAAAATTATCTCGAATTTACATTATCAAGCTAGAATGTATTAATGAAAATGGTTAAGTTTCAAAACTTATCTTGAATGAAGTCAGTGAGACATTTGAGAAACATTTAAAGATAAAACTATGAGGTTAATGGAGAGACTTACAATTATTATTTGAGCATTCACTAGGATTTGCCATATTACAACTCTCAATCGGTGGTGCAGCATCTGTTTTGGGAGCTCCCGATGTTGGAATTTCTGTAGAAGAAGAAGCTTAAATGAACGAATTCAATGTCAGACATATGTGTTTTTTATTCATTCTATTAATATTTGGTGAAACTCACCGACAGAATTTATTGCAGCACTTTCAGAAATTGATTCATTTTCTTTCGAATAAGGCCCCTTCAGGAATGGAATGCTTCCTGGATGCAGCAATTTTTGAGGGTAATTGTACCTGATTTGCTCACTGAATACCGTGTAAAATTTATTGAGATCAATATCGTCTCGCCCTGAAAATTCTACCCATTTCTGAGCACTGAATAACACAGTTACAGGAGTCGTGTTTCATTACTTACATTTCTATTTTCTTTGGTAATTAAACAGTTCTTTACCGTACAACACGATCCAGAACCCATCTTGAAATCGAAGAATAATAAATAATAATATAAGTAAAAACACACGACAGCCAAAACCAAGCAAACTTCGAAACTAGTCAATCTGTCAATCAACAAGCGAGGAATGTCCGATTGGCGGAATGGCGCCTTGCCAGCCACGAAGCTAGCACGTGATCGATCACGTGCTAAATTTTAGTCAACACAAGACTCTTCAGATGGCGCTGAAAACTGTAGTCGCTTCGTTTCCTATCTTTATACTCTATAATCTTTGTTTCACACGGAGCACCCAACGATTGTCAATAGCCCGTTTACCGATTGGAAGTTGCTCCAAGTGCCAAGTATCGTTTTCTGCGAATGCGTTTATTTCCTTTCTCATAGCACTCATCCTCTTTGCAGAGTCTTGGCATCTCATGGCTTCATCAAAGTTGGTTGGAGTAAATTCCTCCAGGATTGTTTCCGACAAACAAGACCGTGTACTATTATTTTGTGCTCTATGAGCTTGATAACCCACTATAAAATCATCGAACTTCGATGGACGACGTATTTCGCGAACTGTACGCTTTCTTCTTACTTCTTCGATTCCAGTTTGTTCTTCTTCTTCAGAGATAACTTGTTCATCTGCTTCTTTTTCCTCATTCTCTGTAATGTCGACGGGATCTTCGAGTTCGAGCTGAATCGTATTATTAGATGTACACAATTTTACAGGACGGAACTCAACGTTACGTGATTTAATTACTCGATGTTTTGAAGGCACCTACATTTTGTAGCCATCTTTATCGTTCACGTAACCGACGAAGTTTCCAAAAACAGCCTCGCCATAATTAGATTTATGTGACAAATTAGTTTGTGGATTATTTGTACGTGTAACTGGATTGCTCGTTGGTGTTTGCTGATTGCTATCATCTGTCTCTTGATAAATGAGAACCGCCAATTTGTATAGTCCATCAGATACATACAGTAGACTCAATTTCCTTCTCAACTTTCTAGATAAGATAAATCCATTGTTGGAATTCATTACGACACTAGTACTAAATTGAGCATTAAATGCTCGAACACTCAAAATATTTTCTCTCAGTTCAGGCACGTACTGAACCTTTACTAACTCCAAAACATGTGAACATTTTCCAAACTGTACAAGAATTGGTAGAGTACCCTCTCCCAAAGCAACTGTTTTCCCTGTTTTCGAAGCAAGTTCAACAGATATAGGCTTTTCATAAACTGTATACTCTAACAAGATATTCTGTGCATTTACCACATGGTGGGATGCACCAGAATCAACAAGAAATGACACAAGACTAACAAATTTTTCTGTATCAAACTCACATTTGTTTTTTGACTAAGTAATTTCTTACAGTCCTTCTTCTCATGACCGCTTTTAAAACAGTATAAGCAGGCCCTGCCTTCACTTTTACAATCAGCTGCCTTGTGGAATAAAGGCCACATTTGTTGCTCCTAGCAGCCTTTTTATCCTCAGTAGACATTTTCTTTAATTTTTCCAGTTGCTCAGATGTATACTGGAAACCTTTTTTAAAATTTGGTTTCATGGATGAACCTATTAATTTCTCCTTTTTTTGAGGTGGTTCTACACTTCTACTTCTGCTTTCCATTTCAATAGTAAAATTGTTACCAGCTACGTCAAGAAAAGAATTCCTAATGAATTCGTATGTCCTCGTGCTTTCTGGCAACGTTGCTACTTCTTTAATTTTTCCAGTTGCTCAGGTGTATACTGGAAACCTTTTTTAAAATTTGGTTTCATGGATGAACCTATTAATTTCCCTTTTTTTTGAGGTGGTTCTACACTTCTACTTCTGCTTTCCATTTCAATAGTAAAATTGTTACCAGCTACGTCAAGAAAAGAATTCCTAATGAATTCGTATGTCCTTGTGCTTTCTGGCAACGTTGCTACTTCTTTAATTTTTCCAGTTGCTCAGGTGTATACTGGAAACCTTTTTTAAAATTTGGTTTCATGGATGAACCTATTAATTTCCCTTTTTTTGAGGTGGTTCTACACTTCTACTTCTGCTTTCCATTTCAATAGTAAAATTGTTACCAGCTACGTCAAGAAAAGAATTCCTAATGAATTCGTATGTCCTCGTGCTTTCTGGCAACGTTGCTACTTCTTTAATTTTTCCAGTTGCTCAGGTGTATACTGGAAACCTTTTTTAAAATTTGGTTTCATGGATTAACCTATTAATTTCTCCTTTTTTTGAGGTGGTTCTACACTTCTACTTCTGCTTTCCATTTCAATAGTAAAATTGTTACCAGCTACGTCAAGAAAAGAATTCCTAATGAATTCGTATGTCCTCGTGCTTTCTGGCAACGTTGCTACTTCTTTAATTTTTCCAGTTGCTCAGGTGTATACTGGAAACCTTTTTTAAAATTTGGTTTCATGGATGAACCTATTAATTTCCCTTTTTTTTTTGAGGTGGTTCTACACTTCTACTTCTGCTTTCCATTTCAATAGTAAAATTGTTACCAGCTACGTCAAGAAAAGAATTCCTAATGAATTCGTATGTCCTCGTGCTTTCTGGCAACGTTGCTACTTCTTTAATTTTTCCAGTTGCTCAGGTGTATACTGGAAACCTTTTTTAAAATTTGGTTTCATGGATGAACCTATTAATTTCCCTTTTTTTGAGGTGGTTCTACACTTCTACTTCTGCTTTCCATTTCAATAGTAAAATTGTTACCAGCTACGTCAAGAAAAGAATTCCTAATGAATTGGTATGTCCTCGTGCTTTCTGGCAACGTTGCTACTTCTTTAATTTTTCCAGTTGCTCAGGTGTATACTGGAAACCTTTTTTAAAATTTGGTTTCATGGATTAACCTATTAATTTCTCCTTTTTTTGAGGTGGTTGTACACTTCTACTTCTGCTTTCCATTTCAATAGTAAAATTGTTACCAGCTACGTCAAGAAAAGAATTCCTAATGAATTCGTATGTCCTCGTGCTTTCTAGCAACGTTGCTACTTCTTTAATTTTTCCAGTTGCTCAGGTGTATACTGGAAACCTTTTTAAAATTTGGTTTCATATGAACCCATTCATTTCTCCTTTTTTCAGGTGGTTCTACACTTCTACTTCTGCTTTCCATTTCAATAGTGAAATTGTTACCAGCTACGTCAAGAAAAGAATTCCTAATGAATTCGTAGGTCCTTGTGCTTTCTGGCAACGTTGCTACTGTCGCATAAAATCCGCTAAATGCCCGCAAGTGACGCACCTTATGCAGAAAATATGCGACTACTATTTTTTTGTCCAGTGGAGCACCAAGTTCTTCAAATTGACGAACTGCATCCTCGAATTTGGTCATGAAGGTCATTGGATTCATCTTGGGATCCAGGACGATTTTTCCAAAACTGTCCAGGAGCTCATCCATTTTTTGTATGTCGTTCTTCCCAAACATTTTCTCCAGCTTCTGGAAGGCTTCAGCAGCAGTTTTTTTCATTTTTGATCAGGGCACGTGGCCCATTCTGAGGAGTTGCCCCCAGGTATTGCCTCACTTGAGCATCGTACATCCTTTTCTCCTCATGGGTGAATTGTTGTTTTTCACCTCCTAGTGAATATTTGAGGAAATCATACCTGCCTAGGGCTATAAGATCCTTCTCAAGCCTCTGCTTTCATGACCGGAAGTTATTATGGCCCTTTAGTTTATCCTCCACGTCCATTGATGGAATTGAAAAAGTGGGCAGTTGAATACTCCATTTTTTGTATGTCGTTATTCCCAAACATTTCCTCCAGCTTTTGGAAGGCTTCAGCAGCAGTTTTTTCATTTTTGATCAGGGCACGTGGCCCATTCTGAAGAGTTGCATCCAGGTATTGCCTCACTTGAGCAGCATCGTACAACCTTTTCTCCTCATGGGTGAATTGTTGTTTTTCACCTCCTAATGAATATTTGAGGAAATCATACCCGCCTAGGGCTATAAGATCCCTCTCAAGCCTCTGCTCTCATGACCGGAAGTTATTATGGCCCTTTAGTTTATCCTCCACGTCCATTGATGGAATTGAAAAAGTGGGCAGTTGAATACTCCATTTTTTGTATGTCGTTATTCCCAAACATTTCCTCCAGCTTTTGGAAGGCTTCAGCAGCAGTTTTTTCATTTTTGATCAGGGCACGTGGCCCATTTTGAAGAGTTGCATCCAGGTATTGCCTCACTTGAGCAGCATCGTACAACCTTTTCTCCTCATGGGTGAATTGTTGTTTTTCACCTCCTAATGAATATTTGAGGAAATCATACCCGCCTAGGGCTATAAGATCCCTCTCAAGCCTCTGCTCTCATGACCGGAAGTTATTATGGCCCTTTAGTTTATCCTCCACGTCCATTGATGGAATTGAAAAAGTGGGCAGTTGAATACTCCATTTTTTGTATGTCGTTATTCCCAAACATTTCCTCCAGCTTTTGGAAGGCTTCAGCAGCAGTTTTTTCATTTTTGATCAGGGCACGTGGCCCATTCTGAAGAGTTGCATCCAGGTATTGCCTCACTTGAGCAGCATCGTACAACCTTTTCTCCTCATGGGTGAATTGTTGTTTTTCACCTCCTAATGAATATTTGAGGAAATCATACCCGCCTAGGGCTATAAGATCCCTCTCAAGCCTCTGCTCTCATGACCGGAAGTTATTATGGCCCTTTAGTTTATCCTCCACGTCCATTGATGGAATTGAAAAAGTGGGCAGTTGAATACTCCATTTTTTGTATGTCGTTATTCCCAAACATTTCCTCCAGCTTTTGGAAGGCTTCAGCAGCAGTTTTTTCATTTTTGATCAGGGCACGTGGCCCATTTTGAAGAGTTGCATCCAGGTATTGCCTCACTTGAGCAGCATCGTACAACCTTTTCTCCTCATGGGTGAATTGTTGTTTTTCACCTCCTAATGAATATTTGAGGAAATCATACCCGCCTAGGGCTATAAGATCCCTCTCAAGCCTCTGCTCTCATGACCGGAAGTTATTATGGCCCTTTAGTTTATCCTCCACGTCCATTGATGGAATTGAAAAAGTGGGCAGTTGAATACTCCATTTTTTGTATGTCGTTATTCCCAAACATTTCCTCCAGCTTTTGGAAGGCTTCAGCAGCAGTTTTTTCATTTTTGATCAGGGCACGTGGCCCATTTTGAAGAGTTGCATCCAGGTATTGCCTCACTTGAGCAGCATCGTACAACCTTTTCTCCTCATGGGTGAATTGTTGTTTTTCACCTCCTAATGAATATTTGAGGAAATCATACCCGCCTAGGGCTATAAGATCCCTCTCAAGCCTCTGCTCTCATGACCGGAAGTTATTATGGCCCTTTAGTTTATCCTCCACGTCCATTGATGGAATTGAAAAAGTGGGCAGTTGAATACTCAATTTTTTGTATGTCGTTATTCCCAAACATTTCCTCCAGCTTTTGGAAGGCTTCAGCAGCAGTTTTTTCATTTTTGATCAGGGCACGTGGCCCATTCTGAAGAGTTGCATCCAGGTATTGCCTCACTTGAGCAGCATCGTACAACCTTTTCTCCTCATGGGTGAATTGTTGTTTTTCACCTCCTAATGAATATTTGAGGAAATCATACCCGCCTAGGGCTATAAGATCCCTCTCAAGCCTCTGCTCTCATGACCGGAAGTTATTATGGCCCTTTAGTTTATCCTCCACGTCCATTGATGGAATTGAAAAAGTGGGCAGTTGAATACTCCATTTTTTGTATGTCGTTATTCCCAAACATTTCCTCCAGCTTTTGGAAGGCTTCAGCAGCAGTTTTTTCATTTTTGATCAGGGCACGTGGCCCATTTTGAAGAGTTGCATCCAGGTATTGCCTCACTTGAGCAGCATCGTACAACCTTTTCTCCTCATGGGTGAATTGTTGTTTTTCACCTCCTAATGAATATTTGAGGAAATCATACCCGCCTAGGGCTATAAGATCCCTCTCAAGCCTCTGCTCTCATGACCGGAAGTTATTATGGCCCTTTAGTTTATCCTCCACGTCCATTGATGGAATTGAAAAAGTGGGCAGTTGAATACTCAATTTTTTGTATGTCGTTATTCCCAAACATTTCCTCCAGCTTTTGGAAGGCTTCAGCAGCAGTTTTTTCATTTTTGATCAGGGCACGTGGCCCATTTTGAAGAGTTGCATCCAGGTATTGCCTCACTTGAGCAGCATCGTACAACCTTTTCTCCTCATGGGTGAATTGTTGTTTTTCACCTCCTAATGAATATTTGAGGAAATCATACCCGCCTAGGGCTATAAGATCCCTCTCAAGCCTCTGCTCTCATGACCGGAAGTTATTATGGCCCTTTAGTTTATCCTCCACGTCCATTGATGGAATTGAAAAAGTGGGCAGTTGAATACTCCATTTTTTGTATGTCGTTATTCCCAAACATTTCCTCCAGCTTTTGGAAGGCTTCAGCAGCAGTTTTTTCATTTTTGATCAGGGCACGTGGCCCATTTTGAAGAGTTGCATCCAGGTATTGCCTCACTTGAGCAGCATCGTACAACCTTTTCTCCTCATGGGTGAATTGTTGTTTTTCACCTTCTAATGAATATTTGAGGAAATCATACCTGCCTAGGGCTATAAGATCCCTCTCAAGCCTCTGCTTTCATGACCGGAAGTTATTATGGCCATTTAGTTTATCCTCCACGTCCATTAATGGAATTGAAAAAGTGGGCAGTTGAATACTCTTCATTGTTGGAGCTGAGAAGTTACTCCCTTCGCTTCTTGCGTTACTTGGCGAGGAGACAGAGTCCGGCATCAACTGACCTCTGATTTTATCAGCTAGAGCGTTGAGGAAGTGTTGACTACTAAAGAGCGACCACATTTGATTTTCTATTGTCATGCTCTGGGATGGTCAAGGAAGATCACCTGCCACGTGTTTATCATCTGAATTCATGATGACTTCTTCAAGTTCTTCATCTGAATGATTAGTTTGATTCATCTTTGAATGTTTTTCTATGCGATCGAATTGAACACAACAAAAATGGCGAACAAAAAAAAAACAAAGGTCTTTTCACTATCACGTTAGCTCTGCTACCATGTAAATGTCTAGAGAACTTTAGAGTCTAACAGTTCATGAAAAAATTACCCAATGATATTTAACCCTGACAGCTGATCTCGAAATTTCACAAATATGAAATATGTCTATAATTTAGAAAACACGTGGAACACAGTAAATACGAAAACAGGTTAAATGACTCCCAGCAAACACGGCGATGCAAATGTAACTCTTATGCGATGTACCTCTCCACGCGCTCGCATATGCATCCAAATGTCCTCCACATCAAGTACGCATTTCGGAACAATGAGTAGTTGAATATGCGATCGCAAAACTGGTCACAAATGATACTCCATATCTTGTCACATTTGAGACGCTCATGCGAGTTGATTTTGAGACCACTTTTCTGTTTTTCTTTTCGATGTCGCATAGGAATTTTGATGTGATACTAAAAGATATCTTCAAATAGGAAGCCATTTCTTATCGCATTTGAGACATATTTTTTTATACTCATTGCGTTGACTAATGAGAGTTTTTTTGTGATAAATATCAAACCATTTTTAATGCAGGTGAAATATTGTTATTCAATTTGAATTTTATTACTTTATATATGTGACGTTATTCGAAATTTTCAATTCCAATATTCATTTCGCCCAATCAGAAGATTTTCTCCTAATTACATAATTTTTTTGACTGGCGGAGAGCAAATTTACCAATAATAAATTTACATATATTTTAGATTAAATCATTGACTGCATGAGGATAATGAAAAAATCTATTCGAACAAAAAAACTATAATGATTAATAACATTGAGATAGAATAAAATGAAAACCAAAAAAATGGAAAAAAGTAAACAAAAAAAGATGCAAAATAGGTTTGTGTATAGTATGTAGTAAGTTTCTTCATCTGTCTTTGTTTTCTCTGCCTGGCATGTCGCCGCCATTCCTTTACATATATTTCGAAGTCTTTTCCGAAATGCCTGTATTCTCCCTCACCACATCTGAAAAGAATGAAAGTATAAGTTAAAATTTTTTTTTTCAATATCAAGTTGAGCAATTTGAACAATTTCGTTCAACTATTCAATTTATTGGTTCAACATATTTTAATTGATGAGAAGATAAAAATATAATTGCCAACGTTTTTAAATTTTATTCGTATAGGTGTCTTAGGGTCGGTTTCACAAAACTTCGATTGTAGCGTTAAATTAATTGGAGCCACCGCGATTCGTTAAAACGAGTGATTCGAATTTACGTAAGGTTGTTGAATGGTACAATCAAAGCTTTGTGAAACCCGCCGTAAGTCATTGAAAAATTTCTAGACAACAAATTTACAAGAATTGCAACCATAGGTTGTTTTTTCGAAAACCAGTACAATAAATTTGAAGAACCTCTGCTTCTGTTTGGAAATATTCTTTGAGTGTAAAATGCATTTCCACTCACCTCTCTTTCTTCATTTGATTTGAGGGCTCTTTCTTCTTCAGATAATGGCAGAATATAAATCGACGTCTGTAATCAGACTGATATTCATTTGGCATTGAGGAAAGCAGTTTGGACACATATTCTTCTTTGTCTATGGATCCTCCAGCATTCTTCAATTCAGACACCACTTTGTCAAATTCAACAATATATCGATTCAGGAACTGCATCCATCAAAAGTCATGTTTCGTAGGTATTTCTATTCTTAGCAACAATGCTGATGGATCTATAGCTGATGTTTCTCCAGGAATTCGAATTTTATTCTAGCTATCGCATAGGTTCTTAACTCTAAATTTTGATGTCATATTACTTGAATATTGTCCAATTATTGCTTCCATTCCCTTGCGTCCTTCTTCAAATGCCATATGACAATTCATATTGGGGCTACCAATGACTCCTGTTGAAAGAGACATTAAGAAATCTCTTCTCTCGAAAGGAGAGAATACAAATTTCTCTGTCTCCTTCATCTCTCTTCATACGACTTTGAGATAAATCAACGTGCTGCTCACTATTCGTTGTTCTCAAATCAGCATATTGCTCCAAGCACTCCATCACGTTGAATGCCGATGGCATACCCAGAAGATAACGTGCGACAACACTGGGTGTGACTCCTCTACCATGCTTCAAGTCTGTTCCAAAAAATCTATTCAGCGTTTGTTCGATACACATGTCACTCCAGACACCACTCCAAGCTTTGTCTGTCCTACGAATTGTGAAACAACCTTCTTTCGTGAACCTGTCAAATTCTAATGGATCCATTGTTGTGTCTAAGTTCATCATATCTTGTAAGTAGATTTGTGCACTTTTCGCATAGGCGAAATGTCCGTATGCGTGAAAAAACGGTAACATTTTCTTGACACTTCTGCTTCGACAAACTGCAGTAAAATAATTACGCTTTTTAAATGTTGTATCCATAATTTTGCAGTTGAGCCATATTTTTCTTAATTCTGGAGTTGTTACTCGAGTTTCTGTGTTGAACAAATTATAACTGAGTGGATATTACAATCACCTAAAGTAGGAGAATCTTCCTCCCAATTTTCGAAAGCCTTCTTACATGCTCAATTTCTTCAGTCGCGGTTATATTGATTGCTTTTACTAGATGAATTCCTATAGCAGTGAAAGTTGATATATGGGCACGTAAAGCTCTGCTGAAAGCATTTTCTTCACTGATTGTGCAGCGTATGAAGTTGCCCAAAGATCTTTCAAACCACTCCCATCCATGATAAAACCTACAGCTCCCATATATGACATCAACAAATGGAATCCATAGCACTGCAATGTTCCTAAATTCAGGATTGTCTGACTGGGACAAGATAGACTTAGCTTTGAAATAAAGGGGCTGATCGAAAGTTACAAAGGTTGTTCTACATTCGTTTCTATTCGTTTCTTCCACTGCATAGAGCAAAGCTGTATGTAGTCTGATATGTTTCGCAGGAAATTGGACAAATAAAAATTCAACTTGTCGACGTTTCGGAACCGCTGGTTCCTTTTTCAAGACTAGAAATTTAATTTATTTTAGTAAAATCGAATACACGAAATAATCTTACCAATTACCTCGTTATATATGAAAGATCTTAAAATTAACCAACATAATACTGGATCAACATTGAAGTATGAGATTTCTCAACATCAAGAATAAGAAATGTAATCATTCGTTACACGTGAATAAGATAATTAATCATCAGTCAATCTTTGGTAAATGTCAATCAGTAAAAACACACAGAGTAGTATATGTCGCAGAAACATTTTACAAACTAACAAACATAAATGGTCTCATGCTTTCTCAATTAACCCTGCCAATTAGGCAACAAACAAAACACATACAAGTAAGCTGTAAAGACAAATTAAATTAAATTACTTATTAGTTAGTTCTCATTATTCCAGAAATAGCGCAGTCATAACATTTACTTAGATTATTTGTGTCTTCTCTAAAATTAACAGAGTTGTTTTTTCTTATGAATATCATTTCACTAATCAGTCTTTTTGAATAAGTCCGTTCCCTGTCTAAAATCTTCACGTTGTTAAAATTGAAATTATGTCCCTCCTCCTTTATGTGTTGAGTCAAGGCTGTTTTATTTTCTCTATCACTTTGTATATTTGCTGCATCCTTTTTATGTTGTTATAATCTTTCTCCCAAGTATTGTTTGGTTTGTCCCACATATACTTTTTCACAATTCGAGCAGGCAATCTCATATACAACCCCCGATTGTTTTTCTGGAGGAATCTTTTCCTTAATTCCACTGAAGAATATTTTGTTGTTATCAATGATGTTGTAGAAAGCCACCGTGAAACCAAACTGTCTGAACACATCACATAGTTTGTATGACAAATCAGGGTAAAATACCAGTCGGGAAAATTTTTTGTTCTCCGCAGGTGGTCTTCGTTGTGCTCTTGCTTCATTTGTAAGGTTCTGTTTATTTAAAAAGTTGTTAATTATTCTTCTGATGTAATATATGGGGTAATTATTGTTTAAAAGCATGTTTGTTACTTTTTGGATGTTCTTTTTTCTGAATCTTGTGTTGCTCAGCATTAACGCTCTATTGATCAAATTCGTAGGAGCTGTATGTAGTGTTGTCAAACTTGATGGTGGTGCATTAATGAACGGAAGACAAATAACATGCGACATCGTATATGTAACGTCTCGAGATAAAATTTCATGAAAACCTGAATGTTGGAATGTTTTCTATTTCGAGAGATTTCGCACATAAATACGCAACATACGATTTTGGTACATCAGGTATTGT
This sequence comes from Hippodamia convergens, assembly GCA_038502775.1. Taxonomy (NCBI): domain Eukaryota; kingdom Metazoa; phylum Arthropoda; class Insecta; order Coleoptera; family Coccinellidae; genus Hippodamia; species Hippodamia convergens. The sequence goes on from JAVSIQ010000239.1 coordinate 44,065, forward strand.
TTTTGTATGGAGTTTTGATGTATCCACGAAATCTATCATTTCTAGGCCATCCGAATTCGTGGAACTAAATGATATTATCTGTTTTTGTGATGCTAAAATGGAAGCAGGTGACATTTTTGTCAGCCGTTTGGAACCTTCCTCATATTCGACACTATAGTCAGGTGTAATGACTTTAACACCTCCCAAACAATGAAACGTTTCATGACCATTCAACGTATTCACATTGTGATCTGTGTTATCAAAGATGAATTGAATGAGAGAGTTTGGATGGGTTAATTTCGCAGGTTGCATAATCACGGAAGCTTCATATATTTGAATGTTATGGTATGTAGCCGATACACCTAATTTACTCATCAAGTCAATTATCAAACGAGAACCTGTTTTTCTGTAAACATAAGTTCCTACAGCTAACTGAAATTTTGACATGAATGATCTTGGTCGAACAATAGAAATGATAGAATATAATTATCAGAAAAAAAATAACTAGCCTGAAGAAGAAATAACACAACAAAAGAATTTAGTAAACGGTATATTTGACAAAATACACAAAAATTGGAATTGAAAAAAAATTTTTGAAGGCTGAAATTTAAAATTCAAATAACAGGACGTTTTGAATATTTACTAATCTCTAATCCTCTGCTGGAATCGATTCGTTATCTACGACTTCGAATTAAGGAGCGATATAATATTGGTTTTGTGCCAAGTAAAAAACCCTCAGTGTTTAAGTTATAGTCGATGGAAAATCCAAAAAATTGGACCTCCGCGGAAAATTTCATAAAACCTAAACTAGACGCGATAGGACCACAAGAATTGAAACATTTTATCCGCGGAGAACCAATCAGCATCTCCACATTCTAATTTTTATGGCTGCTACAGCACCTCGAAGTTGACCAAATTTTGAAAACATTTTCGGAAAAAGTAAATCATTTGCCAAAATACCGACTGCTGAAAAAAAATGAATACAGATTAGTGGGAGTTGAATAATTTTGATGAAGGATTATAATATTTTTATGTTGAGATCTTGTTATATTTGTATCCATGTAAAAAAAAAACAAGTGTGGTACTCGAGGACTGCCGCGGTGAAGCTATTGCATAGCATCTATTCATAAATAAGAAGATAATATTGTTGAATTGTAATATTTTTTTATTTATATTACAATACATGTAGGTTATTCAGGAATGTTCATCATTGAAACTATAGGTTCATGGTGACTGAAAAAAGAAACATAAGTTTGAGACTTGATGTCTAAATATCTGGAAAATACCGCGTCAATAGTGGTCCCATATTTTGTTGTGGATTATCGTGGATCATTATTCATTTTTAAACTCAATTTTTCCGAAAGAAAAGTTGTCGAACGCTCTGATTTTTTATTAGCGAATTTAATGTTGAAATCGCCAGCAAAGATAAGTGGAATTTTATTAGCATTTGTACCAAGTATTTTCGAACCTTCTTCAGTGTACTCCAATAACGCGCGATGAATAAAATTCTCTACCTCGTCCAATTTCGGATTCACATGACTATGTGTGGGCTATTTCTAAGTTTACATAAGTATGTAAAAATATCTCCAACAAATGAGCGTCTAACATTAACATCGCTAACGTCTTCAATATACATTGCAATATTCGGAGTTATAATATTAGTAACATTATTACTATTTTGGTAAATAGCTACCCCACCTTTTGGAACAGTATCTCGTTTGAATTGAACGATACTATTGAAATTAGGTATTTCAATCGGATTATCACGCGTCATGCATGTTTCGGTAAGAAGTAACACAGTGGTTTGTCTCGTAACTGAATCTTGTGAATCGTATTTATGACTATGTGGATTTTGACAATTGAAAGTCATTATTGAAAGGCCATTTTTATTACTAATGAGCTATCGTCTGAACACTATTAAAAGTCTTTTGAATTCTTGCAACAAAGATGCAGGCGATGCAGCTTGCCTTCGATTATGATAAAACTTGAATGCAGAATTATACTTTGTTGTCGTAATATACAATTTTTCAATATAAGTCACCCGAGAGAGTGCAACATATACGAGTTCCTCAGAATGTGATTTACTATACTCATATACTATTTCGTCAAAAGTTCCACCTTGCGACTTATGTATAGTAAGAGCAAGAGCTGAAGTTAATGGAAAATGTTTGCGTTTGGCTATACATTTTCTATCCGATGTTAATGAAATATTTGCCGTTCGTCATTCAATAGGAACAGCGAGATTGCCGACTCCATTTTGCACTGCTAGAGTGATATGATTGATATGAATGACATGTTTCCTAGCGATAATTTTGAAGAGGAATTGGATGATATCCACAAATTTTTCCTAATGAAGTTAATGGGGAACATGTTAGAAATTTGATCATAACAGGTCATTTTGCTAGATTGAGTTGATGTATTTGGTAAAAATAAATGCTTATTCGAAGATAATATTTATTCAATTGTTTTTTTCGTATTTCAATTTCTAAATCTAATGCTTTTAATCTACGGCAATGCTCCTTCACTGTCCTCTTATCCGCCTCTATTGCTCTTCTGTCAGCTTCTATTGCTCTCTTTTCACCCTCTATTGCCCTTTTATCTGCTTCAATCAACTATTCCCTTTTTTTCTTGTAGTATTCTTCCCTAGCTTCCCCTTCGTTCCTGATGTTATTACTCCTTCCAACCTTCAGTTTGGGATTAGTTTTCTCCCTCAAATGTGTAGCTTGTCTATTTTTTTTTTTGTCTCACTTATTTTTTCTTCAGGAGATGATTCTTTCGATGTGCTGCTGATATTTTCTGGTGTCCTTTCATCCTGCAAACGTCATGCTTATTATTATTTTTTATTCAATATAACAAAGTAACGGATGTGCTTTTTTGATGTTCGAGAAAAACGTGTTTTTCTCAAACAGCAAAAAAACAGATTCGTGAGTTTGGCATTGCATTGACGATACTTGAACTCATACTTACAGGTTGTGAAAGTTCCTCGATACATACATCATTGAATCTTATTCCCTCTGTATTCTGAAATAAGGAACGAAGAAAGAGTTATTAAGGAATTATTGAAATTATTTACAACTTACAAAGTCGTTGAATTCCAGCAATTTAATCTCTAACTCATCTTCGATTGGTTACTAAAAAAACAAGTTATATAGAAATTAATCAAGGTATTCAAAAAAAATTGGTTTGAATAAATAATATAATTTTGACTTGATGTCACTCTTACATTTGTAGAAGTTTCACTCACTCCTAAATTAGTAGGAGTTTCATACAATCCTACGTACATAGGAGGATCACTATCTTCCAGAGGGGGTAGACCTCCAACAGTTTTGAAGTTAATAATTTCCAGAATTATTTCAGTAACGGGGTCCAAATCTTTGAGTCCCACGTACATGATTCCTAAGTTGAGCTACCCCTTTTCTTGCTCTTGATTTCAAATTATCGAACTTGGCCTTTAATTGATTAATATGCCGATGAGTGTTACTCTTGGATTTGAATCCTTCAAAAACTTTCTTCCATGCCTCTTCCTAAAAACCGAATCATGCTTTTTTAAAACAATTTCATATTTGGAATACTTACTTTTTCCAGATTCGAAACTTTATTTGACACCTTGCACTCTATAATGTGTTTCTGCTTGATCACTTGGTTTACCAATAACATTTCCTCTTCTTCATTCAAATTTGAAGAGCGAACTCTTTTATTCTGCTAAAGCAGTACAATTTTCTTTATGTTTCAATGGGTTGGTGCTATTTATCATGTCTCTCCTATGTTCAGACAGCTAGTTTTTAAATAACGTCCCGTTTGTCCTATGTAAGTCTCTTCACAATTAGAACATGGGATTCTATATATCACATCCGTCAAAATGTCTTTCGGAATACGGGTTTTCAATCCCGCATTGAAATTCACCCTGTTAAATAACTTGAGCACTGTTTTTTTACTTGGCAGTGCCACAAATTTTCTCAAGAGGGCATAGCACTTCGGACTTCTCTTCAATAGACAAAGGAACAAAATTTTGTCATCGACAGTCCATCATCTACCTTTAGCATTTTTTGGTTTGAAATTTTTCATTTGTGACATCATGAAAGTAGCAGTTATCGATGGCATGTTGTTGAACATATTTTTCATGACATTCATGTCGGACATATTTGATAATGCTCTTGAGCAATGGGATCTTTCCTGGCACAGACTTTTTATTTTCCTCAACTGATATCAAGGATATCATCTTCCTTTTCCTTGGTGGAACTTTAACATTATATATGTTGCCAATATCTCTGGAAATTCTCCTTCTTGTAGAAGATGGCGTTTGGAAGTCAGCATTTTCACTTGAAAATTACTCTGCCTAGAGGTGGACTCCCACTACTCAGTTCTTCTAAAACGACTTCTTCAATGTATTTTGAAAAAAAAACATGAGTACTTCTGATCTAGAATAGCAAAAATTTATTTTCTATTATAACCCTAAAAATACCTTCGATGCCAAATAAAGCATAATATGAAAGAGAATGAAACGCAAATCAAATACCTTCTTGAGCCTTTTCATATGATTCTTCCTGAATTGAAATAGAGGGAGAGACCTCTGCTTTCTCAAGCAAAACTGCCTCAAAGTTTCCTACAAAAAAATTATAAATCGCTCTAAACTAAAAAAAGCATACCTTTACTAGCTCTTATTGTATAATGATCAGGAAGAGTGAATACCTTCTTGGGTCTTTTCGGAAGATGGTTTTTCAAGAATGGGAACAAACTAAGAGACCTCTCCTTGCACAATTTCTTCTATAACTGCCACAATATTTCCTGAAAAAAAAATTATCAGCACCCCTCGACTTTGAGAGCATAAATTTACCAGCTCTTTTAGTATATAATAATCAAGATTAGTATCGCTACAGGGAGATTACTCCCAATACATGTTCAGGGGGCCAGATATATAATACAACTGAAGTACGAGTAGTCTCCCAGGTATCCAAATATAAGTGAATACATACCTCGTTGAAATGGGACAGAAAATTTTCCTGAAGAACGAAATTTCATCAAATCTAAACTAATCTCGATAGGACCATGAAAAATGACCCATTTCATCCGCGGAGAACCAATCTATATGCATAAAAATCAGCATCTCCACATTCCAATTTTCATGGCTGCTACAGCACTTCGAAGTTGCCCGAATTTTGGAAAAAAATTTTACTATTTTAATATTGAGATCTTGTTATATATGTAATCATTTAAAAAACTACTTCATTTCAAATTGGCTTAATGCAGCACGTTGACTTTGTCTGCTTGTGCGGAAGCGCGAATCGAGTGGAACTCACTACAAGGAATATTTTGATCAGAAGCTGAGGCCAGATCCGGAGCAAAAAGTCCGCTTAGAAGCTCTCCCCACCACGAAATCTTCTGTGGTACAAAACGCACAATATCTCAACTCGAGTTGGGTTCAGCGTTGCCAACCGTACTATAATTATAGTATTTGTACGATATTTGCTACATCACGTACTATAAAATTTGGAAGTGGATATAGTACGCTTTTTGTACTATAATTTTATAATATATATATATGCCAAAATTTCAGTATTAAAAATTCGAAAATTTCAGTAATAGCCTTGATTATATATAGTTCGATAAGCAATATTGACGGAAAACTTAATATAGTTGTCTTGACATTGTTCAGAACGGCTTTCGCCATATAAAGGAATCGAACTGAAAAAAGCATGTAGAATCGGGGAATCAGGGGACAGAAATGTATTCAATACCTATAAAAAGAAGGGGTGCAGAAAACGGTACAGAAGAACAAATTAATAACCAAGCCTGTTTTTTGCTCCCTTTTCAAGATATGAGTAAAACAAACGCATCTAACATTTTATTTGAACCAACAAAACAAATGTGCCTGTAATAATATGTTCAATCACGTCAAGAGAGAGTAAAACTGAAATGATTAATGAATTGTGAGATGTTTGAGCCATGGGAGTATTTTTTTGTTGGAATTTTTTTCCCTCTAATATATTTTTTTCCTCATTGATATATAGAAATGGAAAAAATTAAATAAATTTCCTTGTTTTCAAATTATGGTACTATAATTATGTCAAATGTACTATATTCGGCCTGGCCGTTGTACTATGATACTCCATCAAGGGTTGGCAACACTGGTTGGGTTAACCGGGTTGAGTCAAGTCACAGTATAGAAACCAACCAGTAAGTGCACTCCGTGGATTTCTTTACACCATTTCGGACTCGCGCATATCTCAGTGAGTCTAACCTCAAATTCATTTTTGAACAAGGGCAAATGACTCAAACGTCGAATTCATTGCATCACGTAGTTGAATTTTCTCGTTGAACATTGGGACGATCACACTGAATATAAACCTTTTGTCTTTTTTGATTTCATAATATAGAACTGCGATTTCTGAAGGAATTAGAAGGAAGAATTCATTGAATACGAAAATAGCAAGTTTCAGTTGCCGCAAAATTAATATTATCATGTAAAGCATTTATCACAATTATAATAATAATAATAATTTATTAATCCTTTTAGACATAACAATGTATGTATAGGACAAGTCATAAATGCAAAATAATTCAGACAATTTCTAAATTATCATTATAGTACTCACAATAAGTTATGATTGTTATCAAATATGAACGTTTATGAGAAAAGAATTCTGTTTTTTTTTTGAAAAATTGAGCTATGATTTCCTGGAGGATATTATGATGATTATTACATTATTACTTGTTTGTGACGAAATTATAATGAATATAATGCCATTGGTATATGAATTTTCCCATCTAAAAATCATTAGAGAAAAGTATGAAAATGAATGAAGCAAAAATTATCATTATATTCTTATATTTAATCTTATTTCATCTTTATGATCTTTGGAATGAAGCACTTTGCGAAATTTACACTTCGAATATTTCAAATTGCCGTTAAACTGAATGCATATCCTAGCAACTTTCTAGTGCGCACCGAGGTATGCGCGAAATCTCGTTGGAGTAAAAATTTCAGTTCATTTTATCGAGAGTGCACCTACTGTTTGGTTTCTATACTGTGGTCAAGTTCAGTCCAGTCGTGCTACCAGTGAGGACTCGTCTGATTAGGACTACAGGTGAGTCGAAATATTGTTTGTCTTTAGTAGTTTTGATTAGTCGTTTCTTCGTTTTATGATTGTACTTCACTTGGGATGATCTTCGCTCAGAAGAATCGGTGCAAACCAATAATAATAAAAATTACAGTTCGGCCATTAGAGAATTAACCCCTTAACCACATTTTGTTTTTGAGCCAAAATTTTCTGTTCTCTGAGATATGGCCTTCACGAACTCATCTCTACATTCAGATTCAGACAATTTCATTGTTATCTTTTTATCTTGCGCTATACTGCTTAATTTTGATTCATTTTTTGTTTTCCCCACTCATATTTCTATAAATTATGAATCATTCATAACAGTGCTTTCTAAAAATCACCTCAAATCTTCAGACAATTGGGTCCTTTTGTTGTTGATTTGTTATAAATTTCAGCAAAGCCAGTATTTAGTACCACATTCCTCAACAATATTCATGAAATCAAAATTTCATAACCTGTCTATATAAAATTTTTCTTTGTCAGACCTTTCATCAATACCTAGGGACATGTTCTTCATTTGCCCTTCAACTTTGAGCTCTACCAGTTTGTATTCCATTTCAGCTGTTCTTTTTCTCGTAATATTAGGTCTCTGCTGAATTTCAATTTGTTCTTTCCCTTGAATATTCTAGAATTAGGAAAACTTGTGTAGCTCTAGGGGAGGACTTATGCTGATGAGAAGTTGAAAATCTTCACTGTCAAGGTTTTCTTGTCATTGTCGATGAAAATCAATAGCAATTGTAGTGAGATTTTTGTAATGTTCATTGCAGCCAACCATTGGCGAAGTTTCGTGTTGTGATTCATAAATAGGATATTTCTGATATTGTCTTTACATTTATGCGTGTTTTTGAAATGATTCGCAGAGAACAACAGTCGCTTTTTCTTGTGAGTGAGAATTATTCTTCGCGAAGTTCAATCCCCATATAAATAATTTTTTTTCGAAGGTTCAAAATTTCGAAGTTGTCTGATCGTTGCCAAAATTTACTTGTTCACTTATTCGGCTACGTAGATGTATGATATCTGAACAGTTTCTTTCCAAAACTTTCAGTTTTCAAGTTCTAATTCATGAAAAATTCAAAAAATTGGATCTTTGCAGAAAATTCATAAAATCTAAACTAGTCGCGAAAGGTACCACTTCATTTTTATAAAGAATTAATATATATGCAAAAGAATCAGCAAAGTTGAACAATGTTTGGAAAATTTTTCGGAAAAAGTTATTTATTTGCCAAAATACCGACTACAGGAAAAATTTAAATTCAGGTTCTTGGGAGTGGAATAATCTTGAAAAAAGAAATTTTAACTACATATACAGAAATAGATCTTGTAATGTTCGTGTCCACGTAAAAAAACCATTTTATTTCCAATTGACTCGATGCACCACGTGGACTTTGTCTGCTTGTGCGCAAACGCGAAACAAGTGAAACTCACCATAAAGCGTATTTTGACAGAATGCTGAGGCCAGATAGTGGGCTAATAAGTCCGCCTCGAAGCTCTCCCCACCAGGAAATATTCTGTGATAGAGATCGCACAGTGATTCAACTTGAGTTAAGTTGGGTTAGTCGTGTTGAGTCAGGCTCAGTCCAGTCGTGCCACAATTGAAAACCAGTTCACACGAGTCGTTGAGATCACATAATATAGGTGAGTCAGAGTAATTGCTTGTTTCTAGAAGTTCTAATTTCTCGTTCCTTCATTGTTTCGATGTCGATTCACTACCGCAGAATTTCTTTCTTGTGTCTAGCATCTGAAAACAATTCAGCCCTGTTATGCTGCTTAGGATTTATCAGTTATTATGTATTATGGTTACATGTTGTCCGAATTTTCAAAGCATCAATTTTGACTGCAACATCTTAATACTCAACTCTTGCCTAAGCACATTAAGCTTCCGCAGCCAACCATTCATCGGTTGTTCTGGATATTTCCTGAAATTATAACTTTAATATAATGACTATGAGAATATTTCAATTTTTTACGTGTGTAGGGAGTTCTTTTTCAGTTTGTGGATCTCCCATTGATCTTTAATTTATTTTCAACAGAAAATGAATTACTTTTAATTGAAAAGAACATAATTCAAATAAAAATTATCATAGTTGGGCTGTACAGGCTCATATTTAATTATAGTCCGTCTTTTCTGTATGATAGTGGTTTCATGAGATCCCTCAGTAAGTTTTTTCTAGGAATTGCATTTATTTTCAGCCCCTCCCATGGTCCTGGTTAGCACCACATTTATATCCATAAATACAACAATAAACTCCGATTTTCGGCATATTGTTTCTTATATCATTTCTTCTACCATTTTCAAACACAAATAAATCAACGAGAAGTAGAACATGAGCTTTGAGGTTTTCAACTCTCACCAAGATAGATAGATACTGTAGAAAATGTAAATACATGAACAATCACTGTGAAATCAGTACAATCTCAAACTAAGCGACGTCAAGCGAGTGTTTGAAATTTTTGCCGTTAGGTGGTTTCGAGATGTCGTTGAATTAATGAACTTAAAATTCTTTCTGAATAATGCACTATTTCGGATTACGAAAAATGAAAAATTTATTCATTTATTAAATATTAATATATACAATGATATTATAAAATGATATCATGTCATAAAATGAAAAATATTTTTATACCATCACTGAAATATACATGTATGGGATAGCCTCTTTGGAGCAAAGTTGATTCGGATAAAATGAGAGAAAAAATGAAGCGTATAAATGCAAAACCAGAAATTTGACACGGGCTTATACATCAAATGTCTGATTTTGCATTTATGCACTTCAGTTTTTTTTTAACAATTATTGTAGGAATCATTTTTTCTCCAAACAGCTATCCCATGCATGGATATTTCAGTGAGGGTATAAAAATTATTCAATTTGGTGTGAATTTATTTGTGAAATTCTAAAGAATTATATTTGAATTCGATGGCCACATAAACAGTTGATATTGAAAAGCAAAGGTTGAAGTTGGCCTATTACTATGAGAATTTAGGTATATTGTGCGATCTGGGACTATGAAAGCTGGATATTACGAAAAAATTTTATATTCAGCGACGTTTCGCAGCACTTTTCAGCTACTTCTCCAGGCCTTAAAAAAATTACAATGTTTGAGTTATAGTCGATGAAAAATTCAAAAATTGGACCTTCGCGGAAAAATTCATATAATCCAAACTAGTCGCGATAGGACCACGAAAATTGAAATATTTTATCCGCAGAGGACCAATCAGCATCTCCACATTCTAATTTTTATTAGTTGCCGAAATTTTGAAAACATTTTCGGATAAGTAAATCATCTGCCAAAATACCGACTGCTGAAGAAAATAAATACAGATTAGTGAGAGTTGAATAATTTTGATGAAAAATTATAATATTTTTATATTGAGATCTTGTTATATTTGTATTCATGTAAAAAACTACTTCATTTCAAATTGGCTCAATGCACCACGTGCACTTTGTCTGCTTGTGCGCAAGCGCTAATCGGGTGAAACTAACTACAAGGAATATTTTGATCAGAAGCTGAGGCCAGATCCGGACAAAAAGGAGAAGCTTTCCCCACCACGAAATCTTCTGGTACAAAACGCACAATACCTCAACTCGAGTGAGGTTGGGTTAATCGGGTTGAGTCAAGTCATAGATAAAAGAGAAGAAATAGATTGTACACGGCCCTACTCCCACTTGAAATGATTTTGTAGTTCTTGATTCCGCTCACTAGGCGGCGCTGATAGCAACAAGGCGGGAAATTTTGAATTTTAAATGTATTGTTGGTATCAATTTGGAAGTGATGTCGAAATTAATTTTTAGGACAATGGGAATGCAATCAAACTGATTGAACTCACATCGAATTGAAAATGAATTACAATGCTTCTTGGAAACTACAGAATAAGACTTCAATTCAACAGTACTAATATATATTATTATTTTTTTTGTTCAATCACACGAGAGTAAAATCTTTGAAATACATAATTTATTGATATACATATCTTCAATATAAAAACAAATAACATGAATATACAAAACGAAATGAACTTGAAAAACATATGTTTTTCATTAGTTAGAAAAACAAACTAATTTTGAATAATAAAATGATATAAAAATAAAATATTGAGATTACATAGATATAATTAGATAAAATTCATGATGACCCTGAAAACAAAAGGACCGAAACCTAGGGTGAAAACAAACATTTATTTTTTTGCGAAACCTCCTCGTCGACTCAAAATGAGTTTTTGCTTGCACCTTAATTGGATGCACATAATCCTTCTTGGGATTTGTCAAAAGATATTTGGAAAATTTCCTGTCGGTACCATTTGCAACTCTATTGACTTGCTTGCACCACCAGAATAAGCAACATCTTACAATTGTTTTGCATAAAACAATACCCAGGTCATGTGAAGGACACTTCAGGACTTGAAAATTGAATTTGCTGAATAGAAAATTTTCAAGAAATTTAGAAATTTCAGGTTTTGAACAAGTTCTAGGTATTAAATAAAAAAGTAAATTGAAGCATTGTATAAATAAAAAATTTGTGAAATGACCCGGTTTCGTCAATTCACCAAATTTATATTTTCGACTTTCAATGAAATCTAGATCTTTCACTAAATCATTATTTCCCAACAAGTTATCCTTACAGGTCAAACAACCTTTGACAGAATTCCTCTTCAGAATTATTCGGCAAATTGCACCACACATATAAACGAGAGTGCACCTTTCAATTCTGTTTCTATTTTGTGAAGCTAAATTGTAAGGAATAACTAGAGGAAATTCATCACCTGACAAAGAACGTTGAACACGAGTCATTGTTCCTGTCAGAAAAGATCTGAGATTATCTAAACACTGAGTACTCAAATCTTGCTGACAATTAGCACCAACTGAGTGTACTGACATAAAATTGTTAGTAATCAGTGTTTTGAAAGATGTCATGAAGTGTCCAACATCTGGATTTATGTTCCTTACTGCGTGGGACCTGATGTAACTGAAGAAATTTTCCAAACAGTCTTGATTTAAGGATCCAGTTAAAATGTAAGCAAAACTCCTTTCATTCAATAACTCATTTCTCAAATAAATGAATGCTTGCAGAGTATGAATGAGATTTTTTATAGATGGAACAATGACAGAGCGTTTTTTTAGAGGACAGTGGAATCTCATAATTTTCAGAACATGAATGGCTTCGTACCAAAAAGTTTCATGTTCTGAATTCAAACTTACTGGCCTCTTCATAGGTTTTGCGGTCCTCTTGGTGTTTCTGACATTCAGGGAATCAAAAATTATATCTAAAAGCAAAATTAACTCCCCTGTGTCTCTGGCCTCAGGAGGTAAGCTGAACTCGCTCTGGATGCCTAGAAAAATGAAAATTATTATAACACAAGTAATAAACCCGAAATACCAAAAAAAAGATAAAATGGGTACAGTTTATATAAATATATATTTAAATATGAATTTTAAAATATTCATCTCGATATTGGATGACGAAAATGTGAAAAAATTGTTGCTCACCCCACGCGGAAATTTTCTTCATTAAAGATCCTACTGTGTAGCTAAATACTTGGGTGCACATTTTTACCTTCATTCTATTGATTTTGGAAGGTAAAACATGTGCATCAGTTAATTTAGAACACAATCTTGTTGTAGGATCAGAGGAGTCCAAATAGTAAAATTGCTCAATATGCGACCATTTTGCACATTTTTCCACACCTTTAAGACAAAAATGCGCATCCTTGGATAGGAGATTATTTCGGATTCCTTTTAATAAATGAGGAGTATCAAAAAGAGGAATAACCTCCTCACCATTAACAAGAAAACCTAAATATCTATCTTCCTTGCCCTCCCTTAGACACCACGCTTTTCTTTCTTCCATCAGCATTCTTATAGCAGATTGGTTTGAAGAACCCTGGTCACAGATCGTGACAAGGACTTCAAGACCAATAAGCTGACACTTCAGTGACATTTTTAATAAAAATTTTCAATTTTGCTGTCTTGATTACACCTTTGCTGAAGGTGAAGGCAACAGGCTGTTTATATTGCCTATAAACACCTTTAAAAAAAAACATTTGCGTGGTCTGCTAAGAGCGCTCTCCTCTCTGATCCATGATCCTCTAAACCAACCACGAGATCTTCAGACTTATCATATCTGATAGCAGTTGATAAAGAGATCTCATCAAAAATGAGAGCACACAGCCTATCCCTAACATCCATTTTATCAACGGCCAGTCTCAATTTCTCAAACATGTGTTCATTAAGACCGGGGCCGAATGGTATGTTATGTAGCAGTCTCAGCAATGTTCTGCTGAAGGGGAGGGCAAATATCTTACTGAGCAATCTATACCCCTTTGGACTGGACTTAAAAAAGGCCAGAGACAGAATTTTCACCTCTACTGTGTACCTCCTTTGTTTTTTGAGAAGATTTTGATTCCTCAATTGGCACCTCAAGAAATTCAACGTAGCTGGGTTGAGGAACTTGGAAAGGTGTTGTACACCACCAGACGAAAGTACTCTTTCTGCATCTTCCAATCTTTCCTTGAACACTTTCTCCTTCGCCTGGATTGAGCTCATTTTCTTAAGGCATCTTCGAAGGTTCCCAAACAATATTTTTTCCCTAAGTGTGAGTTGGGATTTCTTGATCTTCATATGTTTCAGAGTTTTTGCACCGAATCCGAAACAAATATTTTTGTTAATTTGGTGACATGAATAACCTATAATTATTATACGACTGAATGCTTGATTTCTAATATTTGTATTTCAAAAATTGGAACTTACTTTCCCCTATTATTTGCTTATCATGTTTTTTTGCTTCTGCGTCTTCAACAGATTCCACAGATGACTCCATAAGTTCACTTATCTCCATAGGTGACTCCACAACTTGTGTTACCTCCATAGGTACTTCCACATCTTCCACAAACACTGGTTCAGTAGGTTCTGATGTTGAACATTCAGTGAAGAACCTTCAAAAATATTTAACTATCAAGAAATTATCACATACTACTACATTCTACATGTAAAAAGCTCAACATGTGATTTAGGCTCATGACAAATTTCAATGCACATTCTTTCTTATTATATTGTCAATAAAAAATTACCAGGAATGCCAAGTGTGGGAATTGCATCACATGTTAGGCCTCTATGGAACTCTGGCAATCTGTGGCAATCTGCGAAATGTGCATGGCACACAAAAAACCTATTGTAACTTTGTTCTTGCGTCAATTTCTCCCAATTTTCTGGATTGACGATCCTCAACCAGGCATCAAATATTTCCTTCTTACTTTTAGGAAAACGATGTCTTTGGCTAACCCTATCCGTACAACCAGAAACGCAACATTTCTTTATTTTTCCCATACCTAAAATTTAGGGAGAGCATATTAATCATTGCGATTTAGAAACAAATGTGATTCATTACCGAATATTTCTAGGTAATTCTATCAAGTAATACTCACTTAAATTGAATACTTTAAACCTGCTTCAAACTATTATTACACAGATAACACGACAACACGTTCTTACGACAACTCAAACTCAGGACACAACCAACGCAATCATAAAAAAATAGGGTTCTTATTTGAAAAACAAAAGTTATGGGCGAATCTTGATCCCAATTTTTGAACCAACATTCGGAACACGCTGTGACGGGTTTTTCAAAATTCTGAAAATGTACAATATTCCCACATTCTTCGCCTTCAGAAATGGGAAAACGGTTTGTGCTTACGATATCTAGGTTAGGAATAAGAAACATAATACCGAATACACTTCTCTCCTTTTTTTCTTCAGTTTTTTCTCGATATTTTGGAAAGTATTTCGACGAATGCAACGATTTGAGTACGAATGTATTCAGAATTGCATACTCTATCAAATACGAAAACAAAAAAACCGAAAACAAAATTTTTGAAAAGTTTTTTTTCACTCCCTGTATAACTGAAAGTAGTCAGGCTCCAAGAATATTTTTGTTTTAATTGCTATTAAATGAAAGAGTGTAAAATCATCGGATTCGCTAGTTCGTGATGGTATTCAATGAAATTCACAATCGAAACAGTTTGTACCAGGTATCACAAGACTTAGTATACGCTGACAAAACACTATAAGTATGATATAGACTTACCATTACCGGTAGGACAACGTGGCAAAATCGTGGTACTGTGTATTATATGAACTGACTCTGCTGGATGGTATATGGTACTGGTCTCGTTGTTGAAGGGCTAGGCGTCTCGATGGTCCGCCCTTAGTGCGGAAGGGGGGTGGCCCTTGTCTTCTTCTTCTTCCTTTATAATAAGCCACATCAACTTCTAGCGCATGACAGCAAGACAAAGTTGAAACAAAGCTCAATATCGAGACCACCATCCAAGCATAACAATTGCATCGTGACAATTAAGATAATGAATTAAGGGGGAATAAACATATAAACATATATACAAAATAAGAACAGAACAATTTTAGATCGGTAGATAATGTGAAACAATAATATAATCCCAATTTTCAGATTTCAAATAGGTCCGGTTCTCTAGAAACGCCTAATAGGCCGTCGAATTTGGTACACCCTGTATAAACGAATATAAATAGAACAATATAACTGTAGCACAGGCACAAGATGGGTTTTTGTACATATGTTTCAACAGTAGATTTATGAGGTCAAAAACACTTCGTTTGATGATGGACTTTTATAAATTAGTTCACCACTACTTTTTAAATGTAAATCGTTATTCATTTAAGCAAATTTCCCCACCATTTTCGAAGTATTGCTTTAGGCGTGTTACATTTTTTTTAAGTGGCTTGTTCGCCTGAAGCCCTATTGTTCCACTTCCTTCAATAGTTCAAAATGTCCACTTGCCACACACGATTGCAATTCATTCACGATTCACACCACTGCTGAAAAAAGGTCCATAGCTTTGTTTAATCATAAATGAATAATGTTTTTGTACTTTCTTCTATTCACCTGGCTCCTAGATCTTTTCTCCTCTGAAAACGCTCAATTTCTTTGCTTTATCCACCAGTTCAACCAGATGGCACACACGTTGAGGTAACAATGCAAGATACATTGTTTTCAAAATGTACCCTACATGAACTGAGCCAAGTGAGGTCAACATCTTTCTGTAGACAAGTGAAAATGTTTGCCTTAACATTAGGTAGATGAGCATTTTCATCAAGATACTGATCAACTAAAGTAGCACGATTTCCGACTGTGGTAGCAACCTCAAGAGAAGGCCTCGTCAGACTGTCTCCGATCTCATTGTACTCCTTGTAGTTGATGAACTGATTGAAAATCTCATCTGCGGGAGAGGTTAACAGTGCAATGGAAACTTTACAGCTTCTCTGCTTCAGAATTCGACGGACAACAAAACCAGCAACATATGCAATAGAAAGCACCCTCCCTCAGACATTTTCGTCTCATCTCTTCACTCCTCTTCCTGCAATTCTCTTTAATTTCATTGCTCAAGAGTTCAAATTCATCGTCATCACTGGTTTTGTCATCTTCACTTGGCCTTTCTCTTTCAGAATCTGAAGTGCTATTACCTAAGAGTGTTCGTAGGTTACATAAAAAGCTGGTATCATCAGCTTCACAGTTCATGGTTTTTGAATCATGAATGGCAACTGTGTTGATGATAGCAGTTTTGAGTGCACCCTCAAACTGAGCAACAGTGGGATTTCGGTTCCCTCCACAAAGAGCACGTAACACCCCATATAAATTTTCAAAAGCATCCTGATTCAGCCTTTTTTCCATACAAATTCCACAACATTTAAGGTGGCTAACCAACCAGAAACAGAAGGAGGATTTGCATTGTCAAACTTCCAAGACTTTATACGTTCCTTTTCCTCATCCCAAAATTTTATGTGTGCACTTTTCTTTGAAATATATGTTTTCAGGATCTTTCCTCTCTCAATCTCAGTTGAGCTCCCATTCAGGGAATCAAACAGATTATCAAGCTCAGTACAAATGGAAGATGTTGCAAAAGCTTCACTTGGCATTTCATCTGAAACAATCAAAGCATGTGAACAATCTTCAGAAATACCCTAAAATAGAGAAGAAAGTGATACTTATATGATTGTCGCATAGTATATCTCGAGTTCTGATGACAGGGCGGCACACTAGACCTCAAGGTTGTGGTACAATGGAACCCCCATTGAATCTACAACCTGAATTTTATTAAAAACTTCAATAGAACTTTATAGATTCTTTACTTACTTCCACTCATATATCACAGGATAGCCATTGCACAAGAATGGCTCAGAGTTTGAGCAGCATAAGAAACTTTCTTTTTTTGTGAAAACTGGGGGTCTATGTGTGCCTTGGACAAATTCGGTTGTCTTCGACATAGAAATTTTGAACCATCCAACTCATATAATTTCACCAAATGCTCCCACTTAGCAGTACCTTGATGAAACAAAAGAATTAAAAATTATACACACTAAGTACACTGATGTTGAAATAGTTTACAAAAACTCAGGTCTTGACAAAATATGAAAATTCACCACATAACCTACCTACAACATTTTTTTTATTATTTATTTCAGCCATGATGATGCAAGACAGATTATGGGCTTGTAGCATGTTTCGAAAACATTTGAGGAGATGGGGGGGATCATAGATGATGGCGATTTGTTCACCATTGACGGTATAGAAGCAGTCTTTTTTGTTGCATGCAACATTATTGGTTCCCATATCTGAAATGGAGGCCACCACTTTCAAATTGATTGCCTGAAGTTTTTTTAAAACTTCAATTAATAAGAGCTGCAGCCTGGTCGAAGAAATTGAAGAGGCACTAAAGTAGTGGGCCACTGGTTGCTTCCAATTTTTTCGCAGCCCGGTAACCATGAAAACAATGGCATAGGAAGCCATTTGGTGAGATCGTCCTTGTGTGCCATGGTCTTGAAAGCCATCTATGATATCATATTTTTTGTTATATGATAGATGCTTCTTAATCGACTTCATCACCTTTTACCATAGCTTCCACCGATTTTTCAATGGTCCTTAGGACCTCTTCACTTATCCCAGGCCTTAAACGAAATTGGCAATGGGAATATTTTGCGAAGGAATCTATAACATGTGGAGGATCTTTTGAAAATAGTGAGGGACAATAATTTTTCATCTAACAACCACCTCCTTCTTTTTGGTTTCTTGGCTGAAACCCTCAACTGTGCTTTAAAAAAAATTGAGGTTGCTGGAGTCATACGTTTCGGCATTTTAATCACTTTTGAGTTGCTGCTCAAATCATCCAGCACAATTTTTGGGGGGGAGGTTGTATGTTTTTCCGCAATCTCTTAACTCCCCTTACTTGTTTCCTCCTACCTTTATATAGGAACTGTTCCCGTGGAGTGAGGTGGGAAACTCTGGTTGAGTTGATCTGACCCAAAATAGATCTGGGCCTATTATGAGGAGTGTGTAGTGTTTGAGAGGATGAAAACAGTACACTCGCTAGTGGTTGGTGTCTGAGCAATGGCTTCTCCTGATTGTGAGCTGTGGGGTGTGAGATCCAGAAAAACTGAGTCAATACAAACAGAGAGTGGTATAGTGTTTGGTTGAGTCTCATTACTTACTGAAGCAACTATGTAATCTGAAACTGCATTCAGGTGGAGGTAGTGAGCAGCATGATCAGTAAAACATTCCTGTTTAAAATGAGCACTACGGATGACTCGACTTTTTTTATGCAAAGCTACTAAAGCTGTTTCATCATCCCAGTTTTTATTAGGGTAAGCCCATTTTGCCCATTTTCGAACCCTGAAAAAAAAAGAAGTGTATGACAATTTTAGGCATCACGCTTTCTGTTGAGATGTTTCATGAACACTGAGTAACATGTGTTGTCTGACATCACTGAGAAGGATTTGAACTTTGTAGGTTTTGAAATGCTTGTCATTGTGGAAAGGGTGATTACATCACATAATCAAATAAATTTTCAAATGGCTTGAAAAATTTTTCCCAATATAAAGCTTAAATAAATACTTTTTCATATTTCGTCCACTTGGATTTGGGAACCGATGAAATGAACGATTAGGGTTAATACTATTGTGTCCACATTTGGCACACTTGCGTCTTGATTTTGTAGCCAGCATTGTTATATCAATTCAATCAACTGCAAGGACGAAGAAAATAAATGATTATTATTAACCAAATAAAAATACAGTTGAAATAGTAGATTCGTTCATTTTTCACATAAATAAACAAATCAGCACCTCAGCAGAGGTCAAGTGTGTTAAGTCACATTTTTTCAAACACGAGTTTTCTACAATACTGAATTCACATTTGTAAATTATAGATAATGGAATACATTTTTAACTCCCTAGGTACATCAATTCGCCAAATAATGTCAGTAAATATTCTATGAAACAATAATTAACTGAAAAATCTCTCTTCTGAATAATTTTGATTTTGTGACTTAACACACGTTATCTCCGGGGTGCTGATATACATAAATATAATAAAATATATATTAAAATCACTTTCCAGTAAAAAAACAGAAATACATAAAATAAAGCTTCAATTTTCAAGCAAGTTATTGAAAACTTTCACGATCTATAATTTCTATACCAGCCTTTTCGCATTGTTCGGTCCATTCAAATTTAGTATCTTTCTTTAGTAATGAGGAAATTGGTGATGCTAGCGTGGCGAACTTTTCGATAAATCGTCTGAAATAACTGTCCCAAATAAGTCCCAAAAATTGTCTAATCCCTTTCACATCTTCAGGAGGTGGGGTATTTTTAAGAGCTTCTACCTTTCTTGGGCTTGGTTTAATGGTTCCGTTTTCTATTATTACGCCTAAGAATTCTATGGAGTTCTGAAAGAACTGACATTTTTCATAATTTAAGCTGAAACCGCATTCTGATAATCTTTGAATAATTTTCTTTAGGTTGACAAGGCCTTCATTGATATTCTCGCAAGGAAAAATGATGTCATCTACGTAAACAAGCGCAATTTTTTCTTTATAATCTCCCAGGGCTTTATCAATTGCTGCCTGATAACACGAAGGTGAATTTATAAAACCAAATGGCATCCGATTATATTCATAGAGGCCATCAGGGGTTATGAAGGCAGTTAAGTGTTTTGAACATTCTTCTACTTCTATCTGATGGAAGCCTGATTTCATATCAAGTTTTGTGTAATACTTCGCCTTAGACAAAAGGTCTATCTGATTCTGTATTCTAGGTAGGGGATAATTATTTCGAAGGACTCTCTTGTTCAATTACACACACAATCTAATTTCTCCATTACGTTTCCTAACTAGAACAATGGGGCTTGCGTAATTTGATTCTAACTGGCTTTTAATGATATCTCTTACTTTCAATCTTTCTTGATAGGATAAATTTCTTGCCCTACATGCGACCGGGTTCTTATCTTTCAGTTGTATTTTCAATTTACCTGTAGTGACTGTTTCAGGCTTGGATTTGACCGCCTCGGTGATCATTTGCATAATATTTACTTTAAGTTGCTCGTCGAATCCTGACAAATCGATTTTTTTTTAATTCTGATTGCTATTTATTTGGAATATTTTACAAGTTGTGCCTCTAATCTCAAAATCGACATTGTTTTTATTCACTTTCAGTTGGATATCGTTTTCTCTGAGAATATCTAATCCTATTAGAGCGTCAATATTATTGTGAGGAATTATATGATCACTAACAACGTTGAATTCAATTTCTAAAACTAATTGGTCTTTATAAAATAAAATGGTTGTTGTTCCATTGGTTTTAAATACTACATTTCCTATCCCTGAAATAAGTTTTTGTCTGGGAACAATATCGCAATTCAACTTTCTACCAACGCTTTCTTTAATGAGAGAAATGTCTGAGCTTGTGTCGATCAAATATGAAATCTGTGTGAATCTATCATTGTGTTTGAGTTTACCTTCAGGATATTGGAAAATTTTAGAGGAGCTTTTGGCTATCAAAGTTTGATTATGTGTATTATTTTCCCTCTTTTTCGCATTACAATATTGCTCACTTTGTCCCTTCATTTTACAAAAGTTACAAATTTTAATAGAATTTTCAAACCGTCTTTTTGCTGACCTGCAGTGTACTGCTTTGTGCCCGAAAAAACCGCATTTTCTACACGTACCGTGAAATTTGTATTCCGCGTCTTCTTTTACCCGAACTGGCCTTTTTATAGAAGAATTCCTGGGTAAAGTCTCAGGTACGAATGGAATGTCCGCATCGTATGACGAAAGAATCTTCAACAGCTCTGTTTCATCTTTGGGTTCTTTTAAAATGACTCTATTTTTCACTTCTATACTAACTATATCGTGAGTTACTAAACTTGAAATTATTTCCCAAGGGAATTTATTATAGAATTTTTTTATAGAATTCAATTTTGCATGTCCATATTCGACAAATGAACTAAAACTATCGCTTTTTATCGACATACAACTTTCAAGTCTAGTCGCGGGGGTTCCTAATTCAGGGAAAGCTATCTGTAAATCTCTAGAAAATGTTGACTAGTTTCTAACGAGTGGTTTCCAGTTTTGATAAAATTTCGTGGCACGACCATTCAATGCCTCCCCAGCTTTCAAAACAACCACTGTATCTAACATACCTATTTCGTCTTTAATTGGATTGATTTCCTCAACCCATTCAAGGACAGAATGGACTGTTGTATCGGAGTCGAACTTGGCGAAAGTTAGATGAGCTGCCTGCATCTCGTCGTTTCTACTCCTAGAACTGGAAAAACTCGCTAGAATCTCCATCATCTTCATCTGGAACTGGATCTGGTTTTCCATGATTCCCGACATGGACATCGTGGATTGTGTTGGTTGAGCAGCATTGCCTTCACAGTTCTCCATTTCTTCGACGTTGATTCGGTTTTCGTGTTCCATTTTTGGAATATTCTCGAAGTTTCACACAATACTCACAATTAACACTTTAAGGTCCTCAACTTCTTTATCGAAAAAGAAATATATTCCCACTTCTGATGAAATCTTACGAAGGAATATTAAAAATTAAGGTTAACTCGGTGGGCAAAACGTAGTTTATTTTGATACAACACGTGGTCTCGGTACACAGAGTGAGATGACTGCACGACCTTCTGTTCTCGAGAGGCACGCTAAGAGAGGGAGAGGGATAGCTGCGGCTCTCAGGCGTAATCTCCGGAACACAGAAGTGTGGTAGATATTTAAATCATAGAGTTTTTCTTCTTATATTTATATTCGCACATAAGCATCCAATAAACAAGGGGGTCAAATTTAACAATTGCTAACATACATATTTTCTGCAAAGTGATAAAATTTGAGGACTATCAAAATTTATTGCGTACAGTTAGCTATTAGAAGGGGCGAAAATGTTCAGAATATAATTTAATCCGTCCACTGCGGACTGCCAGAACCAGTTTCTATTGTCGAGCAGATATTGAACATATTGTCAGTAAATTCTACAGACTTTTGAAATGACACCTGAAATTTGGTCACTGCCTCTTAGTCTATTGGATAAATTCTGAAAATATGCTTTGAGCATGTGGTACCTGTTATAATTATTTGGTTATTTTTTCGTTCAAAACGATTCACAAAGATTCACTTAGTAATATGGAACTCAATTTTTCATCATTGTCGTTGCAATCTTTTTTTTATGAAGAAATGAAACATTTAAAACAGGAATAATCCAGGATGCTGTGACGATTTTGGTACTTATTTTTCCACTCAACAAATATGGATAGAATTGTTCAGTTGGTGATTCTAAGCAAAATTCATTTATATCTGATAGATTTTCTAGTGGATTGGAGCAGAAAATGCGTGAGATTAGTTGAATATATTGTCCTATTTTTAAGATAAAAATAGTGGTGCAGGATACTGGAGTTCATTGAAAAAAGTCTGGCCATTATGTATGGAAAATATGTCTGGTAGGTGAAAAACTCACAAATTTTCATTGGAAGAATTTTCTCCATTCTCGCATTCATGGAAATTGATCAGATGATTGGCTATATTATAAAACGCTTGAAAGACAATCTGGTTAATTGAAAAAATCACCAAGTGTTAGTAAGAACAAGAAGTTCAAATAACTGACACATATAATGGTTCAAAGGACCAAGAACCAACTCTGCTAGGCCTTAAGTGGCGTTGGGATAAAGTAACAAAGCTATCCTTCTTACTCGAATAAGCTGCAAATAGCTTCAGAGAGGTTTCACAGAAACCCAGAAGGCATTCAGGCAGCTCTTCCTAAGCAACTCGCTTTCCAACATCGTTACCTTTTCTTGATTGTGAATATCAGCCAGATGTAAATTTTCTATGGAATTATGGTAAAGTCTATCATATGACAAATTTTCGGATTCGGGAGCAGTAGAGCAGAAATTTTTCCTTTTTCTCATTTTGAAAAAAGCCGCTAGCCTTATTTGCCAATTCCGTAAATGAGCCAGACTTATTTTCAATTATTTATTATATTTGTATCAATTTATGTGCTGAATTTATGGGTTACGGATCCGAAAATTCGCATATTTTTTAATCCGTACAATTTCAGCTCGACTCTCTTTTCGCTAACGAAGATCTATCAGACTGCAACTTTCATGAACTATACGTAACACCTCAGTGGATGTAAAATATTCACGACTGGAAAAAAAATGAATTTGTATTTTATATTCATTTTTTCGATCCATCCTGAAATTTCAGCCAGAATAAGAAATTATTCATTTTGTGTCTGGGAGAGAATGTTGAAAGGGGCAATAGGTACGAAAAAAGTTCACAGCCTCCTGGACTACTAATTTTTCAGCATTTAATTTTATTCGACACAAATGCCAATATATCGTAATAACTCTGAATTTCAGTGGTCACATCAAGAATAAAAACTTCATGCATCTGATGGATGCCTGAACGTTCATGCTTTATATAGGCATTAGGATGTTTTCAAGTTGAAAATATTACATGAAAAAAAAAACAAAAGAAATGAAAATGCATGGCAGTGACTGAAAAATTGATCAACTTACAGTGAGTGATTCAAACAGGAAACGTGAATGGTTTTTCTACTCTGCTCAATATGTTGAAAAAATTGATCAACTTACAGTGAGTGATTCAAACAGAAAACGTGAATGGTTTTTCTAGTCTGCTCAATATATTGAAAAAATGGCACTCAGAAAATGAATTGGAACATTTGAGATTTTTTAACATGATAATTATTACAATTTCGAATGCGCGAACATTTACCTTATACCTAAGATGTGAGTAGATTATCAGATTGATATATTAATTTAGATTCTAGTCTATCATAGGCGTATATTCGCTTTCTCTATCGGGCGATGAATTAGAAGTCATAGAACATTCGCTTCTTCTTCTTCTTTTGGAATAAAAATCTTCGTCTAATATTGTCCACTTACTCGAATATCAAATCGCTGATTGAGAGCAAAATTAGCCATTACCTTATGCGGGCCCCCACTTGCTCTTGTATCGAAATAAATATCGAGTTTCATCCCGGTTTTATTAAGTTACCTTGAATTGTTGTTGGCGGTGCTGCCTGATAGGTGCATCGAAGACTTCCGCTTTCTTTATAAATTTTATTTTTTCGCCACTTTTCGTAACTTCGTGATGAAAGGCACAACTCCTTTTGGTTCTCTCAATTTTGCGAATATTTTCCACAAAAAATTCATTTGTCATCATATTTATAGTAGAGACAATATACTTGCTGATTGGTACTCTACCACCTCGAATTGGTCGAATATATGACTTTCTGCGCCCCCTCCCATTTGCTTTTGTATCGAAATAAATATCAAGTTTCATCCCTGTTTAATTAGGGCACCTTTGATTTTTGTTGGTAAACCTACCTGACAGCCCTTGAAGTAGAGTGTAACAGTTTCACCATGTGCATGACCAGCCCTTCGGGATTCTTACATTTTCTGCACCTTTGATTGCTGTTGGTAGACCTGCCTGACAGACTAATCTTGGACTTTCGAACAAACCGCTCTTTTTCAGAAGCCGATACTGCTTTTACATGCGATATTCACCCCATTCTTTCATGTCTTATTGAACCTCAACACTACCAGAGTTGAGCTGAAGATTTGGAACTGCCACAAATATATCCTCCTGTGTGGTAAATATCCAGTTCGACCTTTTGTGTCTTAAAATCGATGAACTCCTCGATCTGATATTTGAATTCCCGGCCAGCCTCTCGAGCATTCAACAGTTATACAGTCTGACTTTTTAACTCGATCGCTGATCTACTGACTGCTCATCAAAGCTCGGCGATCGAGTTGCAATCTCAGTGAGAGCAAGAATCCTCTGAACCTTCCTACAGCAAATGTAGGGAAATAATTCCTTATGAACCAAGGTCAATTTGCACGAAATACTCACTCAATGTCATTTTATCCAGTCGTGAAATCCTTAAGCTGTGTTTCAAAATATTTTGATTGCTCGGTTAAGTACTGCCAAATTAATTGGGGCCACCGAGATTCGTTGAAATTTCAAATTGAGTGATTCGTTTGGTTTTAATTTGCGTAAGTTTTTCTGATCACACAATCAAAGTTTTGTGAAACCCACCTTTAAACTAGTTATAGGAAAGCTACTTATTTTACCAAAATGTTTACTCCCACTTGCCTTTCGCAAGGGCAATTTTGGGTAATGATACCTAACAGAGGCTCGATTCTTGAAAACGAAGGAGTAGATCACTACTACCTTCTTCTTTTATTCGTAGAAAATAGTTTCGTTTGATCTGAGATAATTGCATGTATATTTTGAATGGTTTTTGGATTTATTGTTATTCAGAATAATCACAATTTGATTCGGGTGTGAGTATTGTTGATTATTCGATTCTTCTATTTAATTTATTGCATTTTAGGATACAATCAAAGTATCCACAGAGAATTATAGAAAAAATCGAGTACATATTGTGGTATACCCATTTTGTGATATAAGCATGGATATGGCGAATCCAATAATATGGTATAAAATTAATGAGGATGTAGATAATGCCGAGATGCAAAACAATATAGATATTCTCCCTAAAAGACCCCCTTGCGGAATATTAACGCATACAATACAAATCACTTGGTAACAAGCCAATATTTTTCAATATTAAATTAATGAAGAGGAATTATAGATTGCATCAATGAATAAAACTTTGCAGTGTCTTCTAAACAAAAAAAAAGTAAAGGAATATTTATAAAACCTTTGCAGGAATATAAAACAAAATAATATATATTATTTATGTAAATACGACATTGAGATTTCGGGCAGCTACAACAAAGTCTGAAAACTAATGAGATATGCCATCATGCCTTTGAAATAATCACAGAAAGTGGGAGAAAAAATTATTTGGACAGTTTAGTGCATGCTTCAGCAATCTTTGCTTAATTGTTTTCAAAGGCAGATGCTACTCTGTTTTGAAATATCACATTGTTTTTCTTTTCTTTTTCTCTTACGGCAATTTTTTTTCTTGATAACATTTATCATCCATGAATTTTTGTTCATAAAAATCCATAAATTTTTCATTGGTCTTCAGAGACTGTTGTAGTCTGCCTGATTTACCCATCCTTTTTTTTAATACAGGGGGATGGAAGGTTCCAATGTCATTGTATGTATGAATGTAGTAGATACAGTTGGGGAACTCTTCTTCATTTACGGCCTCCACGCATCCATTATCATTGCCTTCCTGAAATCATAAGTCATATATTAAATACTAGTATTTTCTTATTGATTGTATCAGTTATTTTAGTCCAAGATCCCAAAATGATGATATTTTCAGATGGCTAATTTTTATTTATGTTTTGTTTCTAAAATAGTATCATAAGTGTCAGGCACTTTCCATGGACCAAAATAAAAAACGAATTTAGGTGAATAATTGTTGTGTTCAGGGGATGTTTAGTCACTACAATTTGTCTAACTTATATGATACTATTTTAAAAATATTATTCTTCAAAACATATCGTCCGCCTAATTCGTTTGCCTGCCAAATCTATTCTAAAACAATGAACTCAGCAGGTGTTCAAATTACGCCGACGATATATAAAAATCAGCCATGTGAAAATAAGTGATGTCAGATCGCTCTGGGATACTACTTTATTATATATATTTTACTCATACTTGCTGCACCATTCTCTATAAAGGGGACAAATGATTCATCAGTGGTTGGGTCACCCTTGATGGTGACCATACGAATAATCCCTAGAATTTTTTCATTAAGGGTGCTTCAGAATTTGGTGGTAATGGGGGGCCACCACCAGTACTTGTCTCATGTTTCCTCTGCTTGACAAACCTCGTTTTAGAATTATTTTCCATGTCAACCCATGCCTGGAAAAAAATATTTTGTTTTACCAACATTTCTGAACAAGAATCATTTTTAGGTATACAGATGTTTTACATAGATAATTCAATACATATTAAAAATTATAAGATCACAACATATAATCTATATTCATTTGAAAATATTACATTACATGCACATGTTTCAATAAATTTTGTTGTGTACTTACTTTTCTCGACTGTGTCCATTCTTTTGCTGGTCCATTCGGAACACTGTTAAACACTCCAATTTTGTTTGATTTTTTCTTTTGTATAAGTTGCTGTTAATCGGCCTATACACATTTGAGGCTTTTCTGAAATGTATTCTGTCAACAATTTTTTTTGTCTGCCATTAATTGGCAGAGATCGTCTTTTCTCTATTGAAATTGCCATTATGAAATAAACACGTGGAATTAGTTCACCAAAAACGAATGTACAATACAACTAACTACACCGAACTGAACGAGGAAAAGAAAGCATGCTGAAAAAGAACACTGATTTCAAGATTGTTTTCAGGTTGCTATGATCTCCTCCTGTCAAAAATGAAGGTCTGAAAAGTGGAATATTTTCTATTCTTGAATTTTACAATTCTTCGCATTCTCCAATTCAATCTTCGCATCGGCAGCAATGAGTTGATTTGTTTCTGATATTATTAATCTAACGAAAGTTTTAGCCCTATTGAAAATATTCATAATCATATTCATAAATATTGAAATATTTATGAATATGATGGCCAATGTCCTCGTCCTCATTCCGTATAGGAGATTGAAGTCTTACAGGTTTTATGAATTTATCAACCATCAATTTCAAGTTCATTTCTAATAAAAGAAATTTAAAATACTACGCTTATTTGAATTGTAGATTCTGAATCTTGCTGGTGGTAGGATTATTTGTCTAGCGTGATTTGGGATAGAATAGATTCTTTGGTAGGTCAGGGATCCTATTCGCAGCGCCAATTATGTTCTTCACTCAGGAAACTTACTTTTTTTAAAGATTTTTAGTTTTTTTCCCGGGTGCGAGAATAGAAAGAGCAGAAGGTTTGCCGACTCGTGAACACGCAACATACAACTGGCCATGAGAAAAACAACTATTTTCTAGATTTATGCCACACACACTCAAGGATTGGCCTTGGGATTTGTTAATTGTCATAGCAAACGCTAGAGTCTAGACGAATTGGAAATTGAATTCTCTCGAACTCAAATGGCATATCTGTTGAGATCATCGGAATTTTGGGAATAAGAACTTTCTCACCCTTATCTTTTCCTTTGAGTATTGTGCAATGAATTGCATTACTTTCAAGATGTTTCACCACCAAACGTGTTCCATTGCATAATTTTGGCTTGTTAAGATTTATTAACATTATAACAACGGATCCAACCTTCAGTTGTAAATTGTATAGTGGCAAACCTGGTTAATACAATGAGTTCAAAACCTCAGTAGGGTAATTTGAAGCTTCATTCTCGTTTTTTGCACTATCTATAGATTTATAACAAAGCAGTAGACCAATAATATTACTTCGAATTATCAAGTTCAACTGATCAACATCTTTATTCCCTGCAGCAAGCACTCAACCAATTCAGATTTTTGTGGTTGGCAATTATATTTGGAAATATTTTGGTTATGAGGTCATCCTGGGTTGACACAAAAGTGCAGAAATTTGGAGGAGATGAAATCAAACCTGTCAATTGATCGACAGGAACACGGCCATCACCTATATCCAGTAATTGTTCAGAGAAAATTCTGGTGGAATTCTTAACCTCGAATTAGTCAAATATATGACCTTTTGCGGGGCCACCAGTTGCTCTTATATCGAAATAAATATCAAGTGTCATCCCTGTTTTATTGGGGTACCTTTGATTTTTGTTGGTAGACCTGCCTGATAGGTGCATCGTAGACTTTCGAACAAACCGCTCTTTTGCAGATCCATTACTGGTTTCAACATGTAATATTCACCCCCTCTGAATTATTCTTCATTTAAATGAACCCCCATTAGAGGTAAGCTGGAGATTTGGAACTGCCACAAACATAACCCCCTCTAAGTCCCACTTAAGTGTGACTTGACTTTGAGTTTTCAAATCGATGAACTCCTCGATCTGATAGTTGAAATCCCAGCCAACCTCTCAAGCAGGATATTGTTGAATATCCTATGCTTGTTGAGAGCAAAAACTGTTCGGTGCTTTCTTGGATAAATCTAATTTTTTCCTAGCTTTTGGTGACTTCTTGATGCAAGTCACAACGCCCATTTGGTTCTCTCAAGTTTTCGAAAATTTTCTACAAAGAGTATCTTTTGCAGATTCGTAATCCAAGACCTCGAATCAGACAAATATATGACCTTATGGAGCCCACTCCCACTTGCTCTTGAATCATCCCTGTTGAAATTAATAATAATAACTTAGGACTTTTCGTTCTCGGATAGGTAATTTTCGAGTGGGTGAAATAAGAGAGGCACTTTGAAACAGTCTAGATTTTTTATTCACAACACAGTTTAAAATCTATTTCACAAAGTACTTACTCGTGTCCGTTCACACCAGTAGAAGAAAAGAAGAGGGCCTTTTTGTCCGTCTCCGCTCATTTTATCCCCACTCTTTTCTATTCCTTCTCAAATCTCAGTACTTGCCAAACCCCTCGAAACCTTATGGTTCGCAAAGTTGTCGATAGGAGAGGCGTTGCCTGATTTAACATCCTCCCCACACGAGAAAAGAGTGAAGACATCACAACTTTGCGAGATTCGGACATTGGCCAAAACACAAAAGCAATTTATATATCTACGCACACGAAAAAGTAAAAACATAATATAACCACACAATCAAAAAAATCAATCAAACAAGATACAAAAAAGAACAGCAATAAAAAGAAATGAGATTCACAAGTCTAAGCTTTCAGATTTTTTCGAAATACGCCCGTTCTAGTTCGAGTCTGTTTAATCTGTTTGTCTCCATTGTCGTCATCTTCGACATTTTCAAATTTGCGTCTCACGTTCTTCTTAACTAAGACAAGCGCGTTCGCCAGATCATTTTCGTCCCAAACGACGAATTCAATTCAAGATGATACAGACGTTGAACAGGACGTGTTATATCTCCTGACGCTGTGCTCAGTTTTGCAACACGCGCATTAACGTCTGATCCCACTATCAATGGCCAATCAATACGCCTGGAATTATCACTGCCTATCAGAACAACGTCCCCAACCCGTATTTCCTTATCAACGCTTTTCTTCCGTTTGGGGTAGCTCAAGGCTCCCAAATATTCATTCCGGAACCTTTGACACAAGTCCTGCTCATAATGACCCCTTCAACCCTATCAAGGTTTCTTCTTGTAAAAACATAGAAGGAGACAATGGCGCAATCTCTTCGTTTCTTTCCGAAATGTATGTGATAGGCCGGGAATTAATGATAGCTTCACAGTCTATCAATGTTGTATGCATTCCCCCATAATTTAAACACGTTTTTCTAGGTGTTCGTCTCAACAGTCTCTTGAGAACACCATTTAATTTTTCCCAGAATCCTTCCCACCACGGTGCCGAAAGTGGATTGAACTTCCACTTGTAATCCCAGGCAGCATCTCAAGCAGGTTATTGTTGAATATTTTATGCTGGTAAAAAGTAAAAACTGTTCGGTTGCTTTCTGTGATGAATCATATTTTTCCCCTACTTTTTGTAACTTCTTGACGGAAGGCACAATTTCTTTTTGGTTTTCTCAATTTTGCGAAGATTTTCTACTAAAAGTGATTTATTACCCAACTGTAGGGAAAATCTAATCGCAGATTCTTAACCTCGAATATGTCAAATATATTGTTGAATTGAACTGATATTTTGTCCGAAATGGGATAAATTGATTTTTCTTTGAAATTTGACAATTTTTCTTGTCTATGTACTTGTGCTTGTAAACGATATAAGTCAATTTTTGATTGTAGTTTTCTAGATGAAATAGTTCCATTTGAAGTATTCAAAATAACAGAAGTGCCAAATTGCAAGTTAAATGTTCGAACACTCAAAATATTGTCCTTCAACATAGGAATTACATGAACTACCAAAAGTTTTAGTAAATATTTTCTTTTTGCAAATTCAAGTGAAAGAATTTGAGATCCTTCACCTACAGCTTTGCATGTACACCCAATAGCAGTCGTAACTTGCAAAGTATTCTCAAATTTCTTATAATTCATCAATAGATTATCAGCACTTATCGCATGATGTGTTGCACCAGAATCAACAAGAAACGATACAGATTCCTCGAATATTTCATTGTTTGCATGCTTCATATTATTGATGCAAACCAAATTTTTTTCATACTCACTTTCTCTGCAATCCCTTTTTTGGTGTCGAAATCTATGGCATCCATAACACAGTTTCCCTGGATAGGAGCATGCTTCTTGTTTGTGGAAATATGTTCCACATTTCTTCCATTGACTTTTCTTTTTGGCCTCTGCATCCATTGATTTCAATTTTTCGATCTGTTCTTTCGATTAGAGATCTGCCATTGATACTCCCTTCTTCAGATCAAGATTTTTTTTTTATCTCTATTAATATTTGTTTTAGTCTCTTGCCAGGGTGTTGCCAGTTTTGTTTTTTTCATTGTTATTGAGTGTTCCTCCGTTGTAATTTTTTTTTTCGAATGTGGGTATTATTCACATCCCAAAATTGGTTTTTAACATATTGGAAATTCCTTATATGTTCTGATAGTGTCCTCATCATATTATAAAATATTGAGTATGGATTTCCAGACCAGATTTTCGATTTTTGCCAAAAACCGAGCAATTAATAAATTGTCCTCAAATATTGTTCCAAGTTCCCTATATTTGTCAATGGTATATTGGAATTCTGTCACGATCTTAATAGGGCAGTAATAGTCCCGACAATGTTGCCTATTGTATTTCTCTTCCAGAGGAACCAGATCTTGCAGTTTCTGAACAGAAAACATTTCTAGTATCAGCTTATGTGCACTGTATGCAATTTTAAATCGCAGAATACAAACCAAATTTTTTTCATACTCACTTACTCTGCAATCCCTTTTTTCGTGTCGAAATCTATGGCATCCATAACACAGTTTCCCTGGATAGGGGCATGCTTCTTGTTTGTGCAAGTATGTTCCACATTTCTTCCATTGACTTTTCTTTTTGGCCTCTGCATCCATTGACTTCAATTTTTCGATCTGTTCTTTCGATTAGAGATCTGCCATTGATACTCCCTTCTTCAGATCAAGATTTTTCTTTTTATCTCTATTAATATTTGTTTTAGTCTCTTGCCAAGGTGTTGCCAGTTTTGTTTTTTCATTATTATTGATTGTTCCTCCGTTGTAATTTTTTTTCGAATGTGGGTATTATCCACATCCAAAAATTGGTTTTCAACATATTGGAAATTCCTTATATGTTCTGGTAGTGTCCTCATCATATTATAAAATATTGAGTATGGATTTCCAGATTCATAACGATTTTCGATTTTTGCCAAAAACCGAGCAATGAATAAATTGTCCTCAAATATTGTTCCAAGTTCCCTATATTCGTCAATGGTATATTGGAATTCTGTCACGAACTTAATAGGGCAGTAATATTCCCAAAATGTAGTCTATTGTATTTCTCTTCCAGAGCAACCAGATCTTGCAGTTTCTGACCAGAAAACATTTCTAGTATCAGCTTATGTGCACTGTATGCAGTTTTACATCGCAGAATGCTATCTGCAATGTTTTTAGTTATTGTTGCTCTCGAATATTGCAGAGCTTGATCATCGTGTAGTACCCTCTTTTCATGGGACAACCATATTCTTCAGTAAGAAACTTTGCAGTTTCAAGGAACTCCAATCTAGCTCCTCATTGTTGCAGGTTCTTGGACCCTGTTAATTTTTCGTCTGCAGGAATATAGGGGATATGAAATGCAGGCATAATTGTCTCATTACTGGTCAGTGGTGCATCCTGTGAGATTTTTGCAGCACTTCCGCACGAGTTTGATGTACGGAGATTTGAACTTAATTTCTCCAATAATGGCCCAAGTGAGCTTTTGAGGTTTATGGTGGAGGCATTGTTAAACAATGGTGGTGGCATGTCCGAGGAGAGTTGCACAGAGTGCACTCTAACAGTCCAGCACTTCTACCATCTATTTCAAGCATTCCGGTCAGTTCTGCTGCTGATTTTTGGATTTTGATTCCAAAATCACACATAAACAGACATCGTCCAAATCGCATTCATATACATAAAAAAATCCATAATGCAATTGATGATGAAGAGCAATGTCAAAATGGCCAAATAACAAAACAGGTTATCCACATAAGAATATATCAACATGAAAGAAAAGAGAACTACAACTTTTCAACTTAATTTAAATTTTTAAATTAATTTTCCATAGGTGTATGTATATTACCCCTCAATAGTACGACTCATACTCTATGATTTGAAGTTAATTTTATCCTTCTTTTCCTATCCCTATAATCCTTTCTTTCCTGGTAAGAGAGACCTCTATACCTCCTCGTGGTTCTTACTGGGCAACGGTAATCCTCTATGGAAAATTTTTCTATTAGGGATTACCGGCAAAATAGAGGGTACCATTTCATTATCTTTCCCTTCATAGAGGTTAAATAAAACTGCAGTGCCTCATTGAATTAATTCAGAACTTGCAAATTCAGTTGAGCAGGCACATTTTTCCAGAAGTTTTATCAAGAATTCTTGTTCACAAACGACGAAGAAAAGTTCTCAAATTTTTTTAAAATTTCTTGTTGTTTTCATTTTTTATATGAGCTGATTTTCCAATGAGGATCCTGTATGGTTACTGGAATATCTGAAGAACAGAACACCCTCTCGGCATATGTATAGTGATTTCTAACTACTATATTCGCCAACATCAGCAGAAGGTTATTGACGCAATTCGGGAACAAAACATTTGTATTTAATGATTTTTTTCTCTATTTCAGTATCGTAATGGTTCATTACAGTACTGAAAGTAGTGCTGCATTGTTTTCAGTTAGTTATATTTAACGTTTTGTGGTTGTCAGTATTGACCTCTGATCCTATCAATTTTCAAATCAAATCAATTATGCCAAGCAAAGTTTGAGTTTTGCTCCAATTTCTCGATGGAACTTATGACGTGATGTTCGAAAAACATCGAAATTTTAGGTTTTTCTCGTATAGCTCCTAAACTAACCACTTTATCAAAACCTTTGTTATATTCAAAAGTGTTAAGCATTAAATTCTGCTTTCAAAAAGTACTATGACATTTTATTTTCAACGGGTAGTTTCATAGAAATCATATGTCTAAAAATTGCAAATTTTGACACTTTTTGAAAAAACACATTTTTTCCTAGCGATAAACTTACTTCAACTAAATACTTCTAGCATTACCTTGAACCAATCATTTTAGAGCCATCAATGGTTAAGCGAGCTCTGTGGCCACTTTGCCTCGTAACACAGACATCATTTCTGAAATGTGTAATTTGAGATCATCAGCAATGAATATGCAAGATAATATTATGAAGTTTATTTTGACAAACACAAGATCAACCTTTACAAGAATAAAAATACCATTTTATGACTTTCTCCTACTCTACAAACTCCTGTAGACTCCAAATATGGCAATTTTGTGAATCTGAAATGAAAACTTTTGGTTCAACACAACAAAACAGTTCCTATGAAAATATTTACAAGACAAAAACAAGGCCAAATTTTCGTATTGAATGAAAATTATGGACTTCTAGTTACGATTTTACGGTCTCAGTAATAATCTCTGCTCAGACCTCTAACCAAGAAACAACAAAGGGTTATTTTGACTACAGAATTAACAGCCTTTTACTAACAAAACTTTAAAACACAGATAAATTAGATCATACAAAAAGCTGTTTCAGATATGGCAAATTTATTCGAGTTATGTTGTAGGCATTGTATGTTTACTCAAAAGCTTCATTTGTTTCAGCAAACAGAAAACAACATTCAATGATAATAAACATGGACATGCTATTTCTTAACTACCAGAGAGTTCCATTTTAGTAATTTATTTATATCTCATTAACTGCAAACGTTGCAGTATTTTCGATATTGTCACAAATGTTGTGAAGTGTTATTGAAGATTTTTCTGACATAGTTGTTAGCCTTTGTTGAATAAAATGAAAGAGTCAATTCAAAGGTCAAATTTTTGTCTTAAACAAATCTCCAGCTGTTTTGGGGATAGAAGCCTATAAAAAATAGAATTTTCAATCAGAAAGGATGACTTGAGAATTATGAACAGGACTGAAGTTCAATTATTGTTCTAGATAATAAAAAACTTTCATCTCCAGTGAATTGATTCAGTAGATAGGGTTAATTGTTGTTTGAGGCTTTCGCAGCCATCGCTCAATGCGATGCATTTCGGCCGTCGTCGAGATCTAATCCACGATGACGGCCGAAATGCTCGAAAGGTTACACAGTTAATTGTACTATTGACTAAGTTATTTCTATCAATCTGAATTGTATACTGCTGGAGATCGATATGCTTGAATGAAGACCATTGTATTTGATGGAATAGCATTTGGATTTAAATTTTTCTAGGTACTACAGCACCGCAGAGTTGACCAAAAAATTGGAAAATTTTCGCGAAAAGTGATATAATTTTCAAAATATCGGAGTCAGGATAATTCACACATTTGGAATCTACGTATGTACTTTAATGGAATATTCATATCAACTGGTTTTCATAAGCTCGAACAATTTTTTTTCGAAATTGGAAAATTCGAATCACTGGTTTTGAAATTTCAACGAATGGCGGTGGCTCCAATTAATTCAACAGTACAATCAAAGTTTTGTGAAACCGACCCATAGACGATTAACTGTGTTGTCAGATTTCAGTTTTCTTTGTATAATTTAGTATTTTCATAATAAAATTCTAGATAATTGTCCTAATTGTATAAGTTATCGACTTGAATAATATATAACAGTGGGCTCATCTCCTAATATAGGTCCAGAAAACAAAACAAAAATTCTGTGACACTGTATCATCTTCAAGTGGTTTTGAATATTCTAAAATACATGGTATTCATTTTTGAATTAGATCATTCGGGATTTTCAGATAAGTCTGGGACAACAGGTAAGTCAATTGTTAATGATTACGTTAAACTGATGAAAATAAATAGAAATCTTCAATCAAGAATATGTAAATTGGAAACTTTGTTAGAAAATGAGCGAACACAGTTAAAATCATTGAAACGTTTCTATGCAGTGGGTTCATTTTTCCAATTGCCTTCTCCTGAAACCCTTAAAAGGGTTGTCTCTAAAAGTCAAGTGCAGATTTATAGAACCTGTCTTATAATATTTGAAACAGCAGACTGAAGATATGGACGAGCTTGATTGTTACTGCACACTCATTTTCGATTAAATATCTCTAAGAAGTGGACTCTCTTAAGAGAGTCACGAACAGAGGATTCCAGGGGCTGTTGATTTAGGTCCATTAGATAGAACACCACAAACCACTCGAGTGATCACAAAAAATTTCAAGTTTCCTGTAGCTTATTTTTTTTACGAAGGAAACTCCGATTTGAAACAATGAAATATTTTAGTTATCAAAATATTAAAGTAGGTGGGGATCAAAATTTGTGCCACAGATTGTGATCAGGGCTTTACTAACAAAACTGCTATCAGTTCTTTAGTTCAAGAATCAACTAATGATAAGCCCTCTCCTTATCATTTTGTTGTAGAATGGCAACCTTTGGCACAATCTTTGATGATCCTCACCTTTTGAAAATTACGATGAATGCTCCTGATGCATGCTTTCTATTTAGAATATTTAGACAAGGTGAAAGCATATATAAAGTTTTTCCCAAATTGAATTAGAATCATTTCAACTTCAATGACTCATATATGAAAATCGTCAATTGAGTCACACAATAGCATGTGGCATTGAAACTTTTCATACAGGTCGGCTTATGAATTCTGCTGCTTTGGGACAGCAAAATTTTGTCATAAAATCGATGATTTATTTGATTCACTTAGCACCTCGCAATTTTATAATTCAGAAGGTAAATAATATCGTTGTGAAATATCTGAAAATTCACCTCAATTAGACGGTTGCCTGAAATTAATTAACGGAATTTGAATCAAGATCGGTTTTTGCAACACAAACCCTACTTTTAAGAAAAAGAAAATTCTTTGCCTTTACGAAGGCACATCGAGAACATTTTTGAAACATAGATGAATTCAAAATAGTAATCATCGAAATGAATACCATTTTCACAGTCACAAAAAGAATTGGGCGTTTCCATCACTTTGAGAAACTAGCAAGCGGGCCCTGAATAGAGCCACTGCTAAAATCTCATTCAGTGAAAGAGGAAGTAAAGATTTCTTTTTTTGCATTTGATTGGAGATGTGAAACTTCATTTTGACGCAATTGGATGTAACCACCTTAGTACTTTGTAATATTTTACTCATTACTTCACAACCAATTGCTATAAATTCTGAAGTTTCTTATGAAGATTTTGTCCTGAGATGTGCGGGATACTGATGAGGCCCAACAAGGCCGAAACCGGTATATCTCTCATCTCAGTGACAAAATCTAACATCATTTCTCCAACCTCATGATAAAAGATCTCTGAGCCTGGGAATTGAAAATGGTATTCATTTGTATGATTACTATTTTGAATTCATCTATGTTTCAAAAACAAACCCTACTTGTTTTTAGTTCGTTGCAGCACTTAAAACTAGGGTCATTAATTATTTCAGTTCTCCAGTTTCAAAATCTAATAGCTGTGAACAAGATTTCTGCCATGTTCTAAGTAAGTTTCGGGAGTTTATTCAAAAATTTGGGTCCATCTAGGATGAATTTGGGAAAAAATAATGTCTTACCCGAGGTTGATGACGATACAGATGACATAACTGAAATTAACTTTGCTTTTCCGCATGTAGCAGGATATATATTGAAAAAAATGAAGCTTAAAAATGGCAGTGATTATAAAAAAAATATTTTCAGATGAATATTTACGTGAACATTTTTATGTTTATGTTTCTGTAAAATATACCTACTACTGAAAACGAACATGAGAATGTTCGGGTAAAAATTCGTTTTCAGTAGTATGATGATAAATCGGATTAAATTATGCTAGTGTTGATCAAATTCAATGATATTTTACGCAATAAGTTGTATATCGAAGAAAAGTTCATTGAAACAATAAATAGGGAATGTGTTGAATTAAATTTTTGTAGTTGAAGAGAAAACTAAACTTTTTATGAAATTATAACGGTTTTCAAATATGTAGTTGCGAGGTTAGGTATGGATGGTGTTGAAAAAGTTGCTCGGACTAAAAATAGTAAAACAAAGTGTAAATACTGTAAGAAAAAAGTCCTAGGCTACGTAAATTGCAACCTGTGTGACGCCCACTACCATCAAGGTTGTGCTGCAAGAGTAAAAATCCCGAATAAAAGTAGGTTTGCATGCTGTGAAAACACGAAACAAAGTGAGGTTGAGATACAAACTGAAAAGAAAATAATTGAAAACCCAGAAAAATCGCAAGTGATGGACGAAAATAGGATCAACAGCTTCATTAGGGAGTCTTTTCAACAATATTTAAAGCCCTTCGAGCAGAAAATAGAGTCAAAGCTGAATGAAGTCGGGAAATCTATACAGTTCATGTCCGACTCGTTTGAGGATCAAAAACAGAGATTTAGCCTACTTCTTGAAGAAATACAAACCCTCAGGAAGGAAAATGCAGAGCTCAAACAAAAACTTGTGTCTCTGGAGGATGAAGTGGAAAGGATGGAAATATCTGAAAGAACAAGAAACATTCTTATATCAGGAGTACCAAAACAACCTGAACTAAGTAATGATAGTGCCATTTAAAAAATTTTCTCTGCATTGAAGGTACCCCATAGCAATGAAGACATTTTGGAAAGTTATAGGCTAAATAAAAATGATGGTGACGGACGAATACTCGTAAAGCTTCAAAATGTACAAACTGAAAAGGATATCAAATTAATGAAAAATTTAACAACATAAAATTGTGACTTACCTGAACCTGATCGAAAACTTTACATAAACGGAGGACATACCGATTGCTACTAGGGAACTTTTCAAAAAGGCTAGGGATTTCAAAAAACAAAACAGATACCGAGCTGCTTACTGTTTAAATGGGAAATCAGAGCTTGACCCACCTATTAGGATCAGACGTGAGGGAGACTTGAAGTAGGATATGTGTTAAACTAAGAACTTCCAAGATATCTTTAGTTAAAATTCATGGACCTTGAACTAAATAATATTTAAGATCAATATAAGATCTCACAAACCTTTTTCTGTGATAGTTTATCTACAATAGATGTATTTGATAGCAACTGTGATTTAAATATAATACATGTAAACATAATAAGCATTTACAAGAACTTTGACCAATTTCTTGTGTTTCTCGAGTCAGTCTCCAAGTCATTCGACATTATTGTTATGTCAGAGTCCCATAATGTGCCTAAATGATTTTAACATACCTGGCTACTCAGTGTTTTTAATGAGAGTTTCTTAAATTGGTGTGATGGATGTATTGTGTATATCAAGCAGGAGTGCCTTATTGATTGCGAAATTATCTCTGACAGTGACCTGAAGGTCATTAAAGCTTCACTTAAAAAAAGTGACAAATGTATTAAAGTCTACTCCACATACAGATGTTTTGCCTTGTCTGCAAGAAATTACTTGGAGAGCCTACAGAGATTTTTCCAGACCTTCAGTTTTGACTGCAGCTCTATTCATGTGTTTGTTGGTGATATGAACATTGACCTGTTGTCATCAGAATCAGAAGTGACGAACAATTATC
Organism: Hippodamia convergens; assembly: GCA_038502775.1. Lineage (NCBI taxonomy): Eukaryota > Metazoa > Arthropoda > Insecta > Coleoptera > Coccinellidae > Hippodamia > Hippodamia convergens. The sequence continues at coordinate 84,028 of JAVSIQ010000239.1, forward strand.
TCACAATAATGCAAGGTAGTGGCTTTGGGAGTGTAGTAAATGGAATTACCAGGAAGTCAATAAGTGGCGGATCTTGTCTTGACCATTGCTTTGTAAAATGTCAAAATTCCTTGTTTGAGAACATAAGATCTGTTATCTTTGAGAGTGACCTCTCTGATCATTACCCCATCCTTGTCAACATTCCATTAGAGCAATTTAGAACCCAGAATGATGAAATTAAAAAAATAGAGATCACTGCGAATACATCAATTTTGAAATTCTTACTCAAAAGATGGTGACAGAGGATTGGGGTGATGTACTGGATGAAAATGATGTTGAAATTGCGGCTAATATTTTTCTAAATAAACTAAATGTCATGATTTCTGAATCCACTAGAGTCAAAATGGTTAAGAATCAAAATAGGAGACTGAGGCCTTGGATCACGGGTGGCCTTCTGATATCAATTAGAACCAGAGATCGTTTGAAAAAAGAATGCACATGTAATCAAAATAATATTATTCTTGTAAGCAAATATAAAAACTATAGAAGGGCTTTGAGTAAATCAATAAAAAATGCAAAATACTTTAATTATAAAAAATCAGCAAAAGAAAACTTACATGACCCGAAAAAGACTTGGAAGATTATTAGAGAGGCTACAAATGATGTAGGGCGGGAATCGGAAATTAAGGGTATTTAGGTGTAGAGTTATCGGACACAAAGAAAATGGCTAATGAATTCAACAAGTACTTTTGTAAAATAGGAAAAATGCTGGCTGAGGAAATAATTTTAAATCGTCAGGGAGAGGGTAGCATGGAGGACTAGTTAATTTTTTTGACACCAGTTTTGAATAAAGACGTAATAGAGGCAATTTTAAATTTGAAAATGGGGGTGAAGGGTGGTGAGGACAATATTTCCTCCAATATTATAAAAAAATATAATGATGTCTTAATTGGCCCCTTGAAACACATAATTAATCTTATCTTTGGTTCTGGAATCTTCCCTGATGTTTTGAAGACTACTAAGAATATACCACTATATAAGCAAGGGGACAAAAAGTTAATATCTAATTACAAACCAAGTTCTTTTAGCAAGATTGTTGAAAAGTGTCTCAAAAACAAGTTACTAATTTTTTTAGAAAATAATAGTTTACTTCATAACAACGAATTTGCTTTTAGAGAAAACTTAGGTACTGAAAATGCACTTGTGAAGACCTCTGAAAGAATTTTGAGATCAGGGAAGAAAAGTAATAGCCATATTTTTGGATTTACGAAGAGCTTTCGACACTGTGGCTCACGAAATTCTTTTAAATCGTCTGGACTGTATTGGTATTCGAGGTGTTACTAATGAATTAATAAAATTTTACTTAAGATTGTAAGCTGATTGTAGAGTTTGGTGTGCCACAGGGGACAGTCCTTTCTCCTCTTCTGTTTGATATTTATATAAATGGCATTATGAAGCTCCTAGGAGTAAATAATATATTTTGCTTTGCTGATGACACCGCTATTATAATAGATGGGGACAATTGGGATACTGTAAAACAGCAGGCAGAGGCCGCAATTAAAAAATGGTTAGATCATAGTCTTCTTTCTTTAAACATTGATAAAACAAAATTTATGGCTTTTTCCCTGTCTTCTCGAGTTCTGCCTGTTTTTCAGAAACTTATAATGCATGAAACTCAATGCAACTTTGACAGTAACTGTAACTGTACCGAATTCATTGCCAGAGCATCATCACTTAAATATCTGGGAGTAATATTTGATGAAAATTTAAACTGGAGGGATCATATCAATTACGTCACTAAAAAAATCCGAAAACTTATTTACAAATTTTATGAACTAAGGAATATTTTACCTTTCAAGACATTGAAAATGGTTTATTCTGCCCTTGTCGGAATCAATTTTAAATTATGGTATTGTTGTTTGGGGTAATGCGGGTTCATCAGTAGTTTCAAAGTTACATGTAGCACAGAAATGGGTCTTGAAAATTATTCTTTTTAAAAATAGAAGGTACCCCACAGATTTGGTGTTCAAAGAGAGTAATGTTTTCAATCTGGATCAATTATATATTAAAATCAGTTATCAGATTTATGTTGAAAAATGATTACTTCAAAGAAGAAATAGTACACGGATTGAACACCAGACGTGTGGTACATGGGAGTGTTGCTTTGCAGAACCCTAAACATACTCGATGCCAAAATCATATTTATTGTGTAGGCCCTAAAGTATTTAATGACCCTTTAATGACCATAAAGGTTCTGGAGATACTCTAAAGCCAAGTCCAAAATTAATGAATGGATACTAAACAGTAATTATGAAATTTCTTACCTGGTCTAGGAAATAAATCCTGCTGTCATTTTGGAGTATAATTGTCTAATTTGGGAGTTTTCATTTTATTTGTTCTTTTTTCTTTTTACATGGGAATTTTTGTGTAGACCAAAGTTATTCGTTTCGTTGAGTACATATTACAACCTCTGGATGTGAATTATTAATCTTGACTTAGGTGCACACACAATATTTTAAATATAATTGTGCACCAAATTGTTGGCAGATTGTAGATTGTTGTCTGAGTGAGCTTGGTTTTTGTTATTGAGTATTTGCGAGTAAATATTTGTACGAGAATTATATATATCTTTTTTTTTTGTCAATTTGGTAATAGGTAGGTATATTTTCATTAGAATATTATATTAATAAGAATACTTTGTAATCTGCTCAATAAATAAATAAAAATAAATAAAATATTTCAGACAAAAAATAGGCTTTTAATTACCAGTCATCATAAGAAAAGGAAACTTTTTTCTGAAAGCAAAGTTTCGACTTAGAATAGATCTCTTTCCTCAAATAATAATTGTAGTATCAATAATTCGATCAACTTATTATTAACCACATTTCTACGTGAAAAAATGCACATTTATGCCAAGTTTTGATATTGCTTTTTTTTTCATGAACTCCTAATGTACTCTTGGAATGTAAAATTAAAATTCTATTCTGCATGCTATTTGCATTTTGTTAACTTTTTCCCCATCACAATAATTTTTTTCTCATGATAATTTATTCAACTGCAAGAACCTATTGTATTATGGAATACAGGGTGTTTCAAAAAAAGGTAACCATCTCTCAAGGATAGATAGAAAACTGAAAAATAATACGAATTTGTTCCGTAAAAAATTTTCGTATCGCCATGCATATTCAAGATACAGGTCATATTGAAAAAGGAAAAAATATACACATTTTTACGATTTTGCCGAAACTACTGAAAACATTGTATTGAAATTTTATACGAATATGTTTTGGAAGCTGAAACATCTGATGAGTGTGTCTGACTCTCATAGAGGGCGCTAGATACACGGTTCGTACCAAGCTGATTTGAACATAACTTTTTTGATATTAGATTTATTAAGCTAAATTTTGAGCGATCTTAAACATAATTCAATTTCACACCAACAATGTGCTCTTGTTAAAACTCGATGCTATACACCGTTTTCGGAATACTTTGATTAGAAAATCATGAAGCAATAACCGATGCTGGCATAAAGTATTGATGAAGTCGTTAATTATTATAATTAATTTTGATCATTAAGCACGATAGAGCTCCACGCCACTTTGATGGAACGTGTCGTAATCGGTTGAGTAACAATTTTCCAAATCGATGGTGTAGAAGCTCGGATTCATTTGCCTCCTAGGTCATGCGATTTCAATCTCTTGGAGAACACAGTTTGGTCATACCTTGAAGAAAAATTTATGCAACAGGGGTAATTTCACCTCAAAAATTGAAGGACAGAATTCAATGACCTACTAGTCCTACTAGATGACTCCCAAGCCTTAAGGAGATGAATGGATTTTCGAGAAAGAAGGATAGATTCGTGTATTTATGTTTTCAACCTTTTTTTTTTCAAACACTACATCCATCATCACTTTATTCCAGCATCGATTATTATTACATAGTTTTCAAACTGAAATATTCCGAAAAAGGTGCACAGTATCGAGTTTAATCAAGAGTGCCTTTTTGGTGTGAAATTGAATGATCGATCAAAAATTCGCTATATAAATCTAATATTCTTAAAGTTATGTTCAAAACTACATCCCGTCAATAAATCCCGGCAACATTTTTGTCGATTTCATCACCCTGTTTCTTTTTTCGTGGTGCTCCGATTTTGTTGAAATTTTCACCAGGTATAAAATAGGTTTAATTAATCTCGAATTTACATTTCGCGAATAGTAATTCATCCATTATACAGGGAAAAACAGAACATTGTTTTAAACTCCCCATTTCTAAACACCCAGTGGCGAATTTGAGCCAGAAAATTTTATATTACTTGGTTAAAGTTTGAAGTGTGACCCTTTCTTAACAAAATGTTTTTTGATTCACGTCAGTATCTGCTTTTTAAAAAAAGATACACATTTTGTTAAGAAAGGGTCACACTTCAAACTTTAACCTAGTGATATCAAATTTTCCGCCTCAAATTCACCACAGGGTGTTTAGAAATGGAGAATATAAAACAAGGTTTTGTTTCTTCCTGTATAACGGATAAACTATAGGTATTTTTGCAAAGTTAATTTTAGGTTAATATTACAAGACCCGATACTTTACCTGGTAAAAATTTCAACAAAATCGGAGCACTACGAGAAATGATACACAATTAATTACACATTAATAGGGAGTTTTCATTTCTCTCTACCAGCAGCATAACTTATATGCCTGTTCCACAAAAGCTGCTGTTCAGGGTAATTCCCAGATATTCAACTTTTCAGACTACCATATTCCAGGATGTTCCCGTTTAATGATAACGATTTCATGGCTGGAAGTTTTCTAACATACTGTGGTCTTGGTTGGGTCAATGTTCAGTCCCACTAACAAGCACCATTGACATCTGATTTTTTTTTAATTGGCACTAAGGAAGAACGTATCGAATACTTGAAGAAAAAGTAGGGGTGAGACCATTAAGATTGCACCTTCTAGATTCTAGAGATTCTTCTTTCTGTCATTTTACAGTGAAATTGCTGAGTTGTTGATAATTCAAAATAAAGTTAAAGTAAAATTTATATCATATTATATAATATTTAATTAAAATTTCATCATATTTCAGATAAATCTTTTGTTTTTGCTGATTGGTATTTTTTTCTTGATCTTAACCTCGTCTTCCTTTCTTCGAAATACTCTTAAAACTTCTGTTTCCTGATCCCATCCTCTCCTTTAATCTTGACTGAGAAAGCCAGAAGATCCCACCGATTTCACAATCGAATCTACTTCTAACGATTTTTCACCCAGTGGGATTCTGTAAAAATAGAGGTAATGTAGGAAGGGCGGTATGAACCAAACAATTCTGTACTGGTTGTTCAGTGAATGGACTGCCTTTGAAAATGTATTCATGACAATATTAATTAAAAGAAATGTTGAAAATTTGTTGAAAAACTGTATGAAAATCCAGTTGTGTAGTGTATTTTCATTTTCTGTCTTTCAGAAAGTGCCCCGAATTGTTTTGAAAACGTAATTCTATTCTTGGAGCATTGTAGATTTTTAACGATCGTCCATTATCAACGGAGATATAAGCGGAAAAGTGTCAAAATGACAGTTTTTTTCATTTTCTGCTTTTCAGAAAGTGCCCCAAATTGTTTTGAGAACGTTATTCTATTCTTTGAGCAATACAGATTATGATAGTGAAAAGATTTTTAACGATCGTCCATTATCATATTCTGCATTGCTCAAAAAGCAGAATCACGTTTTCAAAACAATTTGGGACACTTTCTGAAAAGCAGGAAATGAAAAAAACTGTCATTATGACACTTTTTTGCTTATATCTCCGTTGGTAATGGACGATCGTTGAAAATCTTTTGACTATCATAATCTGAATTGCCCGAAGAATAGAATCACGTTCCCAAAACAATTTGGGGGTACTTTCTGAAAAGCAGAAAATAAAAAAAACTGCATTGCCCAAAGAATACAATCACGTTCCCAGAACAATTTGGGGCACTTTTGGAGAGGCAGTAAATGTCTCCCATAAATAATATACGAATAAAAAATTAGAAAAATTGTTTGCAAATATCATTAAAATAATATTGAAGGAAACTGAAAATTTCCTATTCTTCGATTCTCTTCGGCCTTTGGGAACATGAATTCCTGGAATAAAAAAGTTTTAGAAAATTCTGTGTTTCTCTTGTTTCACTTAATTTATAACTTCAATCTTTAGAAATATCATTGTCTACTCTCTTCACATTTGAAAAAAATTCAATGTAGGCACTGCAATTTCATTCAACTTCTGTTAAGAGAAAAATCAGGTAAAGGTACCCTCTATTTTGCCGGTAATCTCCAATAGAATTTTCCATTGAAGAATACCGTTGCCCAGTAAGAACCACGAGGAGGTATAGAGGTATCTCTCACCGGGGAAAAAAGGAGAATAGGAATAGGAGAAGAAGGATAAAATGAATTTCATGTCGTGTAGTCCAAGTAGTATAATAATGGGACCTAAGAAGATAATCAAAATAGATTACAAACGGCGATCATGCCAATTAGATTGTATTTTCCTCAGGACTTAGTCTATGGAACTCTGCATAAACCCAACAATATAATATTCGTACGCTATGACATCGAGTTCATTTTCGGAATCTGGAAACAATTTTATGAAAAATATTCTTTTGTTCCTAGAACTGATGTTGAAAAATTGAGCATTGCACCCCTCAGACCTCATCTGCATCCTACGCCTATGGTCACGTCTCGCAGCGCCACGCCGAATCCTGCAAGTGCAGCTCTATGATTAGCTGATTGCTGCTGACAAATTAACTCATGCTCATTCATTGAATTGATTAATCTTTCCCACTGAACGATCAAGTAACTCGATCATTGAACCTTATCGACAGTCTCAATTCCCGCTTCACCTTGAGCGGTCTCCTCAAATATCGATGAAACCATTCAACTGGTATCATTTCATTATACATAAGAAATTCTGAATTTCATTCATCTGAAACACTTAGCAAGTAAGATCTCGAGCCTTCTGCTTACTCGAATCAATGGGTTAGTGATTCTATTCATACAAAGTAAACTCATATTTGTAATTGTAGGCTCTATTTTTCTGATGAGCACTAACTCTGCTTACTAAAAGCAGTTTGTCCCTGTAAATGTCGTCTCAATTGATTAATTAGCATTCTCTGTACAGACCAACGTTATAGATCATAAATATTGATTTCTCAATCATGATATTCTCACATTTGCAACTATCTCAATAAAGAACAGACTTAGACTACTAAGCTTTCAATACACGTATTTCCTCTACGGTCTGTCACTTTTATTACAACTCAGCCTACTCTAACAATTCATTATTCAACCTTTTCTTTTTCTGATGAAATAAAGAGGCTATCGCAATCAATTTCAATTGTTTCATCTCTGTTAACGCTGTGTTTAATTTTGAATTAATGGAACTTTCTCGAAGTCTTAGTCTGACTTCATCTGACTTCTCATTTTGAACATCTCTAGATTACCTCTGTTTTTAGTTAATAATTCACTCTGAGTTTATAGATGACTTTAATATTTGTATTTTTTACTGTATTAACTTCATGCGGGTGACTCGATTATCTGGAAACAGTCCTAAACAGTATTTAACAACCCCGATTTTGAACAAGTGAAAAATGAAAAAAAAAGAAATGATTCCACTATACCCAAGGCAGTAAAACATGAAATTAAAAAAAATTGCATGTAACTGAAAATAACTCAAAGAACAAAACTTCTTTAACAAAAAAGAAATTAATAAATATTCTTGAAAATCCAAAACGAGAGGAAAATATCGAAATATCTGGGGTGACATATTCATCACAAATTGTGTTTGCTGGACAAGTCCGAACAACTACCAACAACACCTTCAACACTAAACAAAAATAAAGTTCTCCAAAAATTATTAGTGAATAAAATAATACAATAAGTAGAAATAAATGAATGGTCTTTTGTTCCTGGAACTGAAAAAAGTGATTCCACGGGGTCCATTAATGAAAATAACGAAATAGATGAATGAAAAACCTGAAAAATTAAGGAAAAAACCAAAGCATTAGATATTCTTGAAACCCAAAATAAGAGGAAAATATTCAAAATATCTGGGGCGATTTATTCATCACAAACAATTTCTCAACTCAACAAAATATCTTTCTTTTGGTTTTTTTTGTACATAACATACTTAAAATCTAAACATACAATATAACGCTCTAAAGAAACGATCACATGTTATTCAATATTCCGAACATGAGGTGCATATACAAAATGTGCACTGACATGAACCTGGACGCAAGTTGGAAACATTGATTGATCCTCTGACGACCTTCAGTGATGTTTAATCAACCTCAATTCCACAAAACAGACATTTCCGAGACATATCATAAGACGACTCTATAATCAAGTTCTTGAAGAGTTGTCTATACTCGTTGATGTTGATAGCATTGCCCAAACTTACCCTATTGACAATTCTGCTAAAAAAATATATATTAAAGACCCCACAATTGAATGAATCTACTTGTCTATCATGTTTCTTGTCTCAATTACCCAACTATGCTACATTTATTAATTTCGTTATAATAATTCAAAAATTTTTTGAATTTATTGATGTTCCTTGATGTTTCATTGCTAGTGCCCCCATTGGATTAAAAAAAAACAAATTTTCTATTTGTAACATCTACAACCGCTGAACAAAAATGATGGAGATTTCGGAGGTCAGTAATATCTGAATAATTCTGAAGAATAGGAAAGGCTAAAACGTTTTTTCAAATCGGAAGTTCATAATTGAACGATGTTTTTCCCCTTCACCATAAAGAAATATTCTGGTAGCGAGCATGGTTGTAACGACTTGAAACTCCGAGGTTTTATTTAAAATATTCGAACATCTATCCATTACGAAATTCGTCAACCAAGATTTTCCCGATATTATTCCAAAATCCTCGCTTGTTATTTCTTTAACATCGCGACTGAAAGAATAGAAAAATGATATATTGTACCTCCTTCCGATGTACTTATAATGATCTGAATAGGAAACTTAAGCATTTGGTAGAATTGTTAGGTCTTTTTCTGATCTCCATTTAACAAAATGTGTAGCTTGGGTTCCCGAAAGATTAGGCAACATAATGAAATAAAAATGTTTTTTCAATTTTGGGAATATTTTAACACAGAACATATTATCTCTATGAATTCTTCCCATTTTGATTCCCTTAAATGTCCTTATGACAAAATCATACCAGTCCCTATCTGTGATTTCTAAAAGACCTTGGGACCTGATAATGATAAATATGGGATTTCAAAAGATCCCCAGTTCTTTTATCACAATATCTAATTAAACCCCGACTACAAGCCTCATTAGGAGGTAAATTTTTACACAAATATGGACATTTCACCTCAATTAAGCCGTAAGGGGTGCCAGCAATGAATTGATAATCTCTATGAATTCTCACACCGCACTTTATACACTTTCTGAGAGTGCATTCTTCATAATTCGAAATGGCAATATTTTCATTTATTATTCCATGATTAATTGCATCAGATTTTACAAATCATTTATTATTACTTTCTTTAAAAGTATTAATTGAACTTTCATTACTATTACTTTTACAAATTCTACCGAAATTGGATGCTGTCACACGAAGAAGTCTTTCCTCAAACCATTCTGATCTCTAGTACGAATTCCTATTTCTATTAATTCCTGTTAAGATTTTCTGTAATTTTTGTCCAAATATGCACGGCAAAAATGTGCGTGGTCTTTCAGCCTGAGAGGGTCTGCACCAGTTCTGCAAAATTTACAGCAAAATTCACGGTTATTATAAATTTTATAGCCCTGCCACCGATTTTAAAAATGTTTTGCACAGTGAATCTATGGGACTTCCTGATAGTACAGTCTCAATTACAGCTCTGGGGAGGCAGTAATTTTCGAGAAAAAAAAAATGAAACTCATAAGTATACTCCATTTACTTCGGATACGGCTCTGATATACAGGGTTGGGATAAAGTATGGAACCAATTAAATATCTTTTAAACGAAAAAAATGATATTTATGAAAATTTGCAGGTAAGTGCAATGGAACAAAACGCATCTGATGTACATTTTTTTGATAATAATATAATTCCGGTTTAAACGGAAATGCCATCAACTTCTTTAATTTAAATGGGACACCCTATATATTTTTACAAATTTTGAAAGAGCTTGTTATTTTGAATTCATACATACTGAGTTTAGTGTAAAAAAATTTGTGGAAACGAGGAATATAGCACTTTAACTAACCTCCTTTGAGTTTTTTGCATTAGAGCAAAAAACTATTTAGATAAACTAATTGATGTTGTTTGTATGCGTAGTAATAAATAAACAAGTACTGTTTAGTACGTCTTTTGTTCTGCAAGTGTCAAATTCTAATTGACGGAAATAAATTGAACAATTTAGAATGGTTCAATTAAGTGAAATTTTAATGACGATCGGTTATGGTGATCGTGTTAGAACTCATGAAGAAGTGTGTCATATTTTAATAATTTGCATCCGGAGAGAAATCCTATATCACGCTCAACAGTAACTCAAACATTACATTACATTATTCTAAAATAATGAAATGTTATTCCTCGTTTTTACAAATTTGTTTACACTAAACTCAGTATGTATGAATTCAAAATAACAAGCTCTTTCAAAATCTGTAAAAATATATAGGGTGTCCCACTTAAATTAAAGAAGTTGATGGCATTTCCGGTTAAACCGGAAGTATATTATTATCAAAAAAATGTACATCAGATGCGTTTTGTTCCATTGCACTTACCTGCAAATTTTTATAAATATCGTTCTTTTCGTTTAAGAGATATTTACTTGGTTCCATACTTTATCCCAACCCTGTAGTCTTATATATAGTCTATATAGTTTAGTTTAACAAGGTAAGGTTATGTTGGGTTAGGTTAGGTTCATTTTCTCTAACAAAAGTTAAAATTTTTTTTTTTTAAATAAAAAAAAAATTTGATTAAAAAATAAAACATCGATCCGCATTCAGGTTAGGTTAAGTTAGGTTAGGTTAGATTCATTTTCCCTACCTCAAGATCACGAAAAAAAATACAAAAAAATAAAACTGGGCAGGGAACTTTATAATTACCAAAATCACCACTCATACTTGTGTCCGAATTTTCAAAACACACTAGATGTACCCAACCACTACATTTATCGCACTGCACCCAATCAGCCTGAAATTCCAGTTTCCCCTTCCGCAGTAAATGCATAAATTCGGATCTATTTCTAATTGTTGTGTAACTATCAATGGTTGGGGTCTTTACAGAGCGCGTTTGAGTGTTGTTCCAGAAAAATTGTTGTGTAATGATTTTTCTTTTTTCTCCCAGATTTTTTGAGAAGCACGACCTTGATCTGGTTCCTCTTTTTTTTGGATATTTACAGCATTTAGTTTTTGGAATTTTGCATGCAGTTTCTTTCAAAATAAATAAAATGTATTTTTTAAGTTTCCTAATCAACCTGCTGCATTTTTGACGCATTTCTTCAATAGCTGTCATGGTTTTCACTATACCGGACCATCTTTCAACCAGTGCATTACTTACGCGCTCTATATTTTTCAAGAGAATACCACTTCCATAGAGAAACGAACGGCATTTGATATTTCAGAAAATTTCAGAATTTCATCAAAATTTAGTTTACAATTTAATATCATTTGTTTAAAATATTTACAAAAATTCTGTTGAAAAAAATTATAATGAAGACCCAACAATTGAATGAATCTACTTGTCTACCATGTTTCTTGACTTCAATTACCCAATTATTATGCTACATTTATTAATTTCGTTATAATAATTTAAAAATTTTTGAAATTTATTGAGTTATCTTGATCTCATTGTTAGTTTTCCTCATTGGATTCAAAAAAAAAATTTTTTTTTCGTTGTAACATCTACAACCGCTAAACAAAAATTATGGGGAGTTGGGAGTCCAGTAATATCTAAATAATTCTGAAGAATATGAAAGGCTAAAAGGTTTTTTCAAATCGGAAGTTCATAATTGAAGAATTTTCCCCTTCACCATGAAGAATTATTCTGGTAGCAAGCATGGTTGTAACGACTTGAAACTCCGAGGTTTTATTTAAAATATTCAAACATCTATCCATTACGAAATTCGTCAACCAAGATTTTCTCGATACTATTCCAAAATCCTCGCTTGTTATTTCTTCAACATCGCAACTGAAAGAATTGAAAAATGAAATATTGTACCTCCTGCCGATGTCCTTATAATAAGCTGAATCGGAAACCAAACCATTTGGTAGAATTGTTAGGTTTTTTTATGGTCTCCATTTAACAAAATGTGTAGCTTGGGTTCCCGAAAGATTAAGCAACATAACGAAATGAAAATATTTTTTAATTTTGGGAACATTTTAACCCAGAACATATTATCTCTATGAATTCTTTCTATTTTGATTCCTTTTAAAGTCCATATGAAAAAATCATACCATTCAATATCTGTGATTTCTTGAAGACCTTGGACCTGATAATAATAAATATGGGATTTCAAAAGATGCTCAGTTCTTTTATCAAAATATTTAATTAAACCTCGAGAACATGCGTCATAATGATGCAAATTTTTACACAAATAGGGACATTTCACCTCAATTAAGCCGTCAGTTGACTAATCCGTTAGAGGAACCAGCAATGCATTGATAATCTTTATGAATTCTCAAATCGCACTTTATAAATTTTCTGAGAGTGCGTTCTTCATAATTCGAAATGCAATATTTTCAGTCATTATTCCATGATTAATTGCATCAGATTTCACAAATGATTTATTATTACTTTCTTTAAAAATATTAATTAAACTTTCATTTTTATTACTTTTACAAATTCTACCGAAATTGGATGCTGTCACACGAAGGCGTCTTTTCCCAAACCATTCATGGAACTATCTTCTGATCTCTAGTACGAATTTCTATTTTTATTAATTTCGGGTCAGATTTTCTGTAATTTTTGTGAAGATATGCACGGCAAATATGTGCATAGTCAGCCTAAGAGGGTCTGCACCAGTTCTGCAAAATTTACAGAAAAAATCACCACTCAAGCTTGTGTCCAAATTTTCAATACACACTACATGTACCCAACCACTACATTTATCGCACTGCACTCAATCACACCCAATCAGCCTGAAATTCTAATTCCCCCTTCCCGCAGTAAATGCTCAATGATTGAGATCCTTCCAGAGCGCTTTTGAGTGTTGTTCCAGAAAAATTGTTGTGTAATGATTTCTCTTTTTTCTCCCAGATTTCTTGAGAAGCAAGACCTTGATCTGGTTCCTCTTTATTTGGGTTTTTACAGCATTTAGTTTTTGGTATTTTGCATGCAGTTTTTTTCAAAATAAATAAAATGTATTTTCCTTATCAACCTGCTGGTTTTTTGACACATTTTTTCATTAGGTATGATGGTTTTCACTATACCGACTAGTGCATTACTCACGCGCTCTTTATTTTTCAAGAGAATACCACTCCATAAAGAGACGAACGACATATAATTTTTCAGGAAATGTTCAAAAAACTCTAATTGTTTGTATCCATTTTCATCAAATTTATCATCAAAATTAAGTTTACAATTTAATATCATTTGTTTAAAATATTTCTTTTATGTGACTAATTACTTTGGGACTTTCGAAATATCTATTCACATCTCGTGCCATCAACTTGAACATATGCGAACAGGTCATGTTGATATAATCCTTTAAATCAAGATTATTGAAAGATATTGATACGGTATCTAGAATGGCGAAACTACAATCTGAAATTACTTTTTGAAAAACTGGCCATTTCCTGTTTTGCATCATGCAAAAGGGACGATACTTCAAATATTCATATGACCCCACCGTAATTTTAAACCTTATTACCTATATTACCAGGCCGTCGTCCAGTAGCATTAATATGTAAAGTCGTTGATTTTCGCGACGAATAAAGTGCAAGTTGTTCAGCACTGTAAAGATGAATATGTAGAGGGGTTCCCGCGACCTGAATATAATTAGGATGATCCTTTGCATTTTGATTATGTCGGAAATATTACCTACATAGCGATCATTTTTCGAGAATGCTTTTCCTATAAACCGTATCCGATCTCACTTCAGTTAAGTTACGCGTTTTCAAAGAATCATTATCAAAATTTAAAATATCATGTTGTCTCTGTTCTAATGCTTTCACATGCAATATTTCCTTTTTCAGCAACTCATCTCAGTTGTGTAGCCAAGTTATATAAGTGGTTGAAATCTTTACCAGTACTGAATACCTGAACAGTATGTTCTGGTAGTTTATTATTTGAAAAATCCCCTATTGTGAGAATGAATTTTTTACAAGTTTTGTGAGCACAATAAGCATATAATTTGAAAGTATCGCTTCTCTTTAGAAATCCATAATTTTCAAAATATAAATGACAGGTATTATTGATGATTACAATTTTTTTATTGAGGACGAAAGTATAATATGCCGAAAGTAATTTTCTGCTTCTACGAATGGCCTAAAAATCTTTTTTCCGTTAAAACAAAAACTCCCTCTAGAATAGTGCAGTTCTTGTAAAATGTTGGCAAAGATTTAGGATTTTGAATATTCTTGAGACCAACTGGCAATATTTCATGAAGATGTGTCTTTCTTTACAAATAATTCAAATCGGGACATAAAGTATAGAAATCAGAGCCGATCACTTTTTTATTCTGTGAAGTAGTATCCAGAGAAATATTTGACTTTGAAAATGGAGAATTTGAACTCAAAGATGTTCCTTTACTAATGGGCGATGAAAAACTTTTCGAACTGGTTGAATTTTGAACATTGGTGTTGGGGGTTGAATGCGAAAACTTAATAGAACTTTTTGTGGAACTATTACTTTGGCCAATTGTGGACACATCACAGACAGGCTGAGTGGGCAAATTTTACTCTTGAATGAGGAATGTTCACATTTTTCAATTTCTACATATTCTTATTCTCCGTAGAAAATGAAAATATTGTGTTCAAAAATTATTTGAATACTTCAAATAGCGCCCGAGATATCGAGTTATAAACATGAGTTCGATGGATCCGTGTGACGTCACTTTACACCCAACGACTTGCGAGGTTCAGTACGTAGCCGGGTCCAATATAAGGGCCTCTCGTCTGACGGAGTGCGATTTGCGAATGTACTATGACGTCGCATCGCCGCGAGGAATTGAATATTCACGGGGTTGTAAAATCCGAACTACTAGGTCTTTTCGACTGAAACAAAAACTAGTGATTTCATATACATATAGGTTATACTGTGACGAAGTTTCGATCGATTTTGCATACCTGTGAACATTCCTCATTAGAGTAAATTCATTTGGGGGTGAGTTTGAAATATCTTCAAAACCAATACGATCAATATTCCTCCTAACAAAATAATATATTTTTCAGCGGTTTCTTATAGTTACTGCCAAATCAAATAATGCCCACAGTTTAGAATAAATAGAATGAGCTGGATAATAGGTATGTGCTAAAATAGTTTCCCAAGATATACTATTCCGAGAAATAATTTTGTTGAAGACTTGTACCTTTTGAGATTTGTCTGAAAATAGAGATATTGCATGATTCTCTTGTGGTTTTTTACAGGTTAAAAGATCACTAATCTTGTTGGTATCGCGCCGAAGATCTTTATGAATTACTGAACGACATTTCGAAGTATCCGTAGAGAAAATAAAAAGGGCAGATAGTCTGATAATGTCATCATTACTTCTGAGGTTTTCAGCTCTTCGAAAGTTAAATGAGAAAAGTGCTCATTGAGAAATTTGGCTAACTTTACGACTGGAAATCTTGTTTGTCTTCCAGGCATTTTCATTAGAATATCCTTAGGCAAATGTGGAATAAAAAAAAATGAATACATTCAACGACAACCTAACATCTCGTCACCAGAAAACACTAGTTCAATTTGCTATTTGGCCGAAAAATTCCCAGGTATTCAACTTGAGATTGCCAGGGAATATCTTTTCCAAACATTTCGATGTTGCCGTGAGGTTGGACTCTTCTCCGTGTTAGGAGAATTGCGTTACTTTTTTCGGGATTGACCTTGATCAGCCATTTGGTGCACTATTCTTCCAGAGTATCCACAAAATTTTGAAGATATTTTGTGGCTAGACGGGAACATTTGGATCTGGCTAGAATTGTTGTGTCGTCTGCGTACACAGCGAATGAAGTTAAAATGGATTTTGGAATATCGGCAGTATAAATGACGTAAAGTAAAGGAGACAATACTCTTCCTTGGGGAACTCCGGCCTCGAAGTCTCTCGATTGAGAGATCGAATCACAAATTTTCGCTTGGAAGATGCGATTGTGGAGAAATGAGTGGATCATTTGACACAGTGAAAGTGGTACTTTCGCTTCACGGAGTTTGAAGACGTCGTGTCACACAGTGTCGAAGGCTTTAGAGATGTCGAGACACCGCACTTGTTACTTGTTTCCATGCAAAACCAGTTGATACGTGTTCGACAACTCTGAGGAGTTGATCCACGGTGGAATGTTGGGGACGAAAACCAAATTGTTCATCTGGGAGTATATTGTGTCTTTCGACGATATCGGACAATCTCCAGTGAATGATTTTTTCGGCAATTTTGCCGACAGAGGATAGGAGACTTATGGGTCGGTGGTTTTGGGGGAATTTTTTATCTTTACCTGGGTTTGGTATGATGATCACAGTTGCTCTCTTCCATCTGGTTGGAAAATAACGTAGTCGGAGGACTGCGTTGATTATGCCAGTCAGGTTGGATATAGCGCTGTCCGGGAGCTTTTCCAACATCATGTTCGTAATGCATGGAGCCTATTTCGTCTTCATGCCGGAGATGATCTTCCGGATTTCAGACGGTGTCCTTAGTTCGATCAGGTTGTCCGTTTCTGGTTGTGTACCTGTAATCATACTCACCTCATTTTCCACTTCTTCCAAGTCGGCTTTTGCTATGTTGGTTCTGCATTGTAGTTGCGGACTGTCGGCAAATTCTTCTATTTCCTCCTCTGTATAAACGATTCGTCCGGAAGAGCCGTGGATTGGAGGTAAAGTCTTTCGTTCTATTTTAAGACATTTTCTATATCGAGTTGTCCTTGGTATTTAGGTCCTGTAGTTGATCTGCCATTGTTCGTTCCTGAACTGTGACAGCGCTTTGCGAACTTCCCATTTGAGATGTTCGCTGCGGTGCGATCCGATTGAATACCGGAACTACCTTCTGGCCTTGTTCTTCTCTCTGATCAGCTTCTCGATCCGGTACGGTGTCGTGCGCCTAAATGGCTGGAGGTCGTCAGAGTATATCGTGGCTATATCGACCGACGATCGTAGAATTTCCTAGAATTCTTTTACGGCTCGATCCAGGATTTCAGAGTTCATAATTTCCCCTGTCCTGTGTCCATGGACTGGAGTTTCTCATCAGTGGTTGAAGAGAAGTTCTCCCAGTCTATCTTCTTTCTGAACCTTTTCGGTAGAAAGTTTATGCTTTCTCCTAGTTGCATAATGACTGGATTATGGTCTGAGCTCAGTGCCTCCATGGTACTGAGTTGGATTTCTCTGTTCATGTTCTTTATCAGAGCGATGTCGAGGACATCTGGAGTACCCGTTGAATAGTTGAAATAAGTCGGCTCCGTCGGAGCCACAACTGTCACTTCGGGGTTCTCTAGCGTGAACTTTTCTAAGACACGCCCATTTCGGTTTTTGTTCCTGCTATACCATGCTGGGCTCTTGGCATTAAAATCGCCAGCTGCGATGGTCATATTGCCGTTGAAGATGATACGAAGATCGTCTTCTAGGAAGTGATGTCCGGTGCTTGGGCTGTTGTAGCACGAAACGATACGTAAAGGACCGGCTTCTAAATGTTGCAGATTTGGGATATCTGAAACATAGTGTCTGATTGCATTACTTGCGTAGATGGCGGTACCAATACCATTTCCGATGGGACGGTCAGATCGATGTAGGGAAATCCTGGTATGTTCGGGTCACGGTCGGTAGTCCGGAGACGAGTTTCGCTCAATAGCATGACATCGATGCCCTCGCTGTTGATGAATTCCTCGAGCTCATTTCTTCCTATTCGGTGACCGTTGGCATTCCAGAAGGCGATCTGTAGGGAAAAAGGATTTGGGTGTGTATTAGCCATACTTACCGATTGTAGTTGTCCTAGATCTTGGATGTGAATTTCTTCATCATCCTAATGATCTCGCTGGCGTCTCAGCAATTTTCCATCGCAGTGACGATTTCCTTGATCATAAGTCCTACTTGCGGATCCCTTCGGTCGGATGAAGCCGTTTTCTTTGGACTACTTTGTTTCTTTGCCGGTTTCTTCGCTTCTTTCGGCTTTTGTTGGGGTTTCTTCGGTCCTTGTTTCATGGTTTTTTCCAAATTTGGGAATTTCGGACAGCCTCTTTAGCTCGCCGGTTGCGGCCTCCACAATTTGCGCATTTGGCTGCTGTGGTTTTCGGCTTTTTGCATTCCGCCGTGGAATGCTTGTCTCCGCATTTCACACACCTCTCCGTGAGATGGCAAAATCTTTGGGTGTGATGGAAGCCCTGACAACGGTGGCATTGTTGGGTTTCCTTTTTTGTGTGCGCTTTCTCGACTTTCACGACGAGATCGCACAGTCTGGAGATTTGCATCATCGCTCCTTCCTGCGATGTTGGAACAACTACCAGCATAAGTGGTAGTTCCTCCTTTCTCCTAGTCATTCTGGACACTTGAAGTGCTTCAATGCCCTTTGACTTTAGTTCCGACCTGACTTCCTCGCCTGTCGTGAACGTCGGGATACCTCTGATGACCAGACGAGCTGGTTGGTCCTCTGGGAGTGCATAGTGGAAATATTCCACTTTCTTGCTTGTTAGTTCCCTGGTCAGGAACCTGAAGCTTTCTGTCGTGGTCAGTTGAATCGTGATCCTGTTGTTCGCCATGGTTTTCCCGGGAAGTCTATTTTCCTCGACCCAAGGAGCGAGGATATGGCGGCCCATTTGGACGTATCCTGTAATATCATAGGGGGAATTCTTTGTTTTTTAAGAGACTCACCCTGAGTAGCTGGCATAGGCTCGTCGAGCTCGGGAATGTCTGTGATAGCGACGGCTTTTTCAGAGAATTTCAGCGGTTTATCCCACGCTGATTGGGTACTGGCTTCGGACGGTGTGTTCTCGTCCTCGGAACATTCAATCGCCACTTCCATGGGATCAATTTCGGCTGCTGGAGCGGGTCTGTTTCCGGCGGTCTGTCCAGGGGCTAGGAACGTGCTCCTAGTCCTCTTCTTCTCGGTATCAGAAGTCACTGATACCGCGCTGGTGGTGGAGAGATTTCTCCTCCGCTTTTTTCTTTTACCCTCCTTAACGAGGAGGGCGGCGACCTCTGCTGTGAGCAGAGCGACCTTTCCTGTCAAATGCTTGACCTTGACATAAAGCTCCTCGATTGGTGGGGGCCTAATCTCCCCCATTTCACCGGTAAAAACTTTTTCGACTATGTGATGAAAATCACAGATTATATCAAAACTGAAATTGTAATGGAAAGCAGCCTGAAGATGCGTAACCTATCATGCGGTAAAAACCACAGTTTCTTGTAGTAACAACTACAGATTCGTCGATGAACACGATTATGAATTTCGAATGGTGGAAGAATGTATTCTTCCACCATGGATAACCGATACATTCATAACAAAATTGAAAAAACATGATGTAGTTTTTGAATAGTGCGCCTTGCGCCTTGTCGGAACGTCCAAATATGTAATTGAGGCACCAGATGTCTGACAAACCAGATCCACCCAACACAATTAGGAAAAAATTATCTATGTTTACTTATCCCAGATGGTTTACCATTCTTTGGCGGTCCCTTTTAATTATTCGTTCAATCAGAGTCTTATGCACCCATTGCAGAGAATTAAGGAAGAAGGAGCGCAAAATCTGTTTTTTTCTCGAATCTAGTGATAATAAATGAGAATACTGAGTTCAGTTTCGTTATATTCCATTTTTTTCATTGTTTTTGGTTCTTCATTCACATTTAGAGGTCATATTCATATTTCTAGATTTATTTCATATTTTTTTTTGTTATTGAATTGAGAAATTAATTCAATTCAATTGTTTTTGAAACTTATATTTTCACTGTATCTTTTGTAAGTTTAAATTTGAAATCAAACTAACCAATGAATGTATATTTTATATATTGAATCTGTTCTTTGAGAAATGCACATCATGATAGTGAAAAGATTTCCAACGATCGTCCATTATAATAATAATAATAATAATAAAGGCCTTTATTGAAGAAGAAAATATTAAAAGTTATTACAGTAATATTATCAACGGAAATATAAGCAAAAAAGCGTCCAAATGACAGTTTTTTTCATTTCCTGTCTTTCAGAAACAGCTCCAAATTGTTTTGAAAACGTGATTCTATTCTTTGAGCATTGTAGATAATGATAATGAAAAGATTTTTAACGATCGTCCATTATCAACGGAGATAAAGCAAAAAAGTGTCAAAATGACAGTTATTTACATTTCCTGTCTTTCAGAAAGTGCCCCGAATTGTTTTGAAAACTTAATTTTATTTTTTCAGCATTGTAGATTATGATAGTGAAAAGATTTTTCTCTATTTCAGTATCGTAATGAGTTCATTACAGTACTAAAAGTAGCGCTGTAATGAAACTCATTACAGCATTTGTAGTATGATATATATGTATAGATGCGGAACATAGAACAATATAGAGCAGTATATGTATATGTCAGATGTGCAAGGTCAGGTTTGAGGTGAGACTCGATGATCAGAATGGCGATGTAGAAGCCAGAGACGTGTGTACCTATGTTGTGTTAATGAATAAATAAAAAGTGATATAAATCAACAGTCTTTGGAAATAAATACGTAATCAGATAACTGAAATATTATAATTACAAATAATATTACAGCATTGTTTTCAGTTATATTTTTCGTTTTATGGTTTTCAGTACTGACCTCCGATCGAATCAAGTTTCGAATCAAATCAATTCAAATTCCGTGATCTGTCAAATTTCGTATGTCACACCAACTGCCAAGACACAATACAAAAGTCACTAATCTGAATTTTCATTTGAATTTCGAGAGTATTTCACAAAAACTGAGTGAAATAGAGAAAATACCGTCTAATACTCGTTGCAGAAGGCAATTCCAACACTCATGCTATCGAAAACTCGCTCCTTCGTCGCTCGTTTTCGAACTTCGTGTTGGAATAGGAGCTCATTCTGCAACTTGTTTTAGAATATACTATTAACGATTGTCCATTATCAACGGAGATATACGCAAAAAATTGTCAAAATGACAGTTTTTTTCATTTCCTGTCTTCCAGAAAGTTCCCCGAATTGTTTTGAAAACGTAATTCTATTATTTGAGCATTGTAGATTATTAGTGAAAACATTTTTAACCATCGTCCATTTTCAACGGAGATATAAACAAAAAACTGTCAAAATTGTTTTTGTTCAATGTAAATCACCGTGGTTTATGTTCTAGTTCTATGGAACACCATACTCTAGCTTCATTAGGTTATGGGCCCAGCACGCTTCCACTGCGCTACCTTAAGGGCACTAAAAGCAAAGGTTTGGTATTTAAAAACGAATAGAGGGTTTTGCTGATGCCGATAGTGGCTATTGCTTTAAACTCTCGGGTGCTTTAGTATCTAAATTTCATTACATAATAACAATCAGAGTGCACAAAAATTGTGCCAGAACCCATCGTTTCATAAACGAACCAAGCATATTGATATAAGATATCATTTTGTTAGGGAGACAATAAGCAATAATATTGTTTGTGAGAAATATTTAACAAGTAGTGATATGTCAGCAGACATTCTGACCAAAAGCCTAAGTTCTGATAAACATAGTAATTTCTTAAGCGAATTAAGAATATGTAATGTTAAATAAATTTGATTTGGTGGGGGTGTTGAAAGTAAATCACAATTTATTTTCTAATGCCTATAGAACACCATTTTTTTTTATGATCTTTTTGTATTGTGAATTCATCCGTTACAAATATAGTTAGTCATAAGTTAAATCCCAACGAGTGTGTTTTAATTCCTCATGAATCGTTATAATAATTCTTTCACGCTACTCCAGCTTCATTAGGTTATGGGCCCAGCACGCTTCCACTGCGCTATCTCAAAGGCACTAAAAGCAAAGGTTTGGTATTAAAAAAATCAGAGGTAATACGAATAGATGGTTTTGGTGATGCCGATTGGGCAGCGAATGTTATAGACAGGAAGTCATATAGTGGCTATGCTTCAAACTCTCGGGTGCTTTAGTATCTTGGGATAGCAGAAAACAGTGCTCAGTATCTCTCACGAGTACTGAAGCAGAATACATAGCAGTTTCTGATGCCTCGAAGAAGCTGTTTGCTTGTACAATATGTTTGGGGAGTTGACAGGGATTTTTGAGTGCATTTCATTGTATAATCACAATCAGAGTGCACAAAAATTGTACCAGAACCCATCGTTTCGTGAACGAACCAAGCATATTGATATAAGATATCATTTTGTTAGAGAGACAATGAGCAATAATATTGTTTGTGTGAAATATTTAGCAAGTAGTGATATGTCAGCAGACATTCTGACCAAAAGCCTAAGTTCTGATAAACCCTAATTTCTTAAGCGAATTAGGAATATGTAATGTTGAATAAATTTAATTTAGTGGGGATGTTGAAAGTAAATCACAATTTATTTTCTAACACCGTGGTTTATGTTCTAGTTCTATAGAACACCATTTTTTTATGATCTTTTTGTATTGTTAATTTATACGTTACAAATATAGTTAGTCATAAGTTAAATCCCAACGAGTGTGTTTTAATTCCTCATAGATCGTTATAATAATTCTTTCACGCTACTCTAGCTTCATTAGGTTATGGGCCCAGCACGCTTCCACTGCGCTATCTCAAAGGCACTAGAAGCGAAGGTTTGGTATTAAAAAAATCAGACGTGATACGAATAGATGGTTTTGCTGATGCCGATTGGGCAGCGAATGTTATAGACAGGAAGTCATATAGTGGCTATGCTTCAAACTCTCGGGTGCTTTAATATCCTGGGAAAGCAGAAAACAGTGCTCAGTATCTCAGGAGTACTGAAGCAGAATACATAGCAGTTTCTGATGCCTCGAGAGAAGCTGTTTGCTTGTACAATATGTTTGAGGAGTTGACAGGGATTTTTGAGTGCATTTCATTGTATAATCACAATCAGAGTGCACAAAAATTGTACCAGAACCCATCGTTTCGTAAACGAACCAAGCATATTGATATAAGATATCATTTTGTTAGGGAGACAATGAGCAATAATATTGTTTGTGTGAAATATTTAGCAACTAGTGATATGTCAGCAGACATTCTGAACAAAAGTCTAAGTTCTGCTAAACATAGTAATTTCTCAAGCGAATTAGGATTATGGAATGTTAAATAAATTTGATTTAGTGGGGGTGTTGAAAGTAAATCACAATTTATTTTCTAACATTGTGGTTTATGTTCTGGTTCTATGAAACACCATTTTTTCTATGATCTTTTTGTACTGTAAATTTATCCGTTACAAATATAGTTAGTCTTAAGTAAAATCCCAATCAGTATGTTTCAATTCCTTATAAATCGTCATAATAATTCTTTCACGCTACTCCAGCTTTTTGGGCAATGCAGATTATGATAGTGAAAAGATTTTTAACGATCGTCCATTATCAACGGAGATATAAGCAAAAAAGTGTCAAAATGACAGTTTTTTTTTTTCATTTCCTATCTTTCAGAAAGTGCCCCAAATTGTTTTGAAAACGCGATTCTATTCTTTGAGCAATGCAGATTAGTATAGTGAAAAGATTTTACACGATCGTCCATAATCAACCGAGATATAAGATGAAAGCAAAAATCTGTCAAAAATTCCAGTTTTTTCTCTAATCTTTAGAGGTAGTGGCTCAATCTGTTTAGGAGTAGAGCTCAACTGTAGGGAAATCATAACTAGCATCTGAAAACTTATATCATTTCTTCGCTCCCAAGACGAGAATGAAATACAAGATAATATAATTTTCAATCATTTACACATATCTGAAATGAAATCTAAAGGTACGATTCTACCAAAATCGTGTGCGGCACAATTGTTCACGAACATTTAGATTTTTATTTCATTTGATTCCGAGAGTTAGTGAAAAAAATATTTTCGAGTTCCTTGAAGAAATTTCATTACAGAATTTGAATTTTACTTAAACCAGGAAGTACTTGCTATTTTTTATTTTGTCATTTAGTTTTTTTATTTCATTTGATTCCGAGAGTTTGTGAAAAATGAAAATTTCGAGTTCCTTGTAGAGATTTCATTAGAGAATTTGGATTGAATTTTAAATTATATAGTTTCTTCCTTTCGTTTGTATTCATAACAGATTTGACATTATCAATCAGCAAATTGATTCTAAAATCAAAATCAGTAAAAAATTGTGATATTTGTAGGAATTATCGCTCATTGTGAATTGGTAAAAGATCAAGATTTCATCGAATGCAGGAAATATGAATTCGGGAATTTAGTTAAACCAGGAAGAACCTGCTATTTTTCTTTTTGTCATTCAGTTTTTTATATTATTCGATTCCGAGAGCTTGTAAAAAAAGTATTTTCGAGTTCCTTGAAAAAATTTTATAAGAGAATTTGAATTAAATTTTCAATTATATAGTTTTGTATTTTTGTTTGTATTCATAACAGATTTGACATTATCAATTAGCAAATTGATTCTAAAATCAAAATCAGTATAAAATTGTGATATTTGTAGGAATTATTTGCTTGCTCATAGTGAATTGGTGAAAGATCAAGATTTCATCGAATGCAGGAAATATGAATTCGGGAATTTGATTAAACCAAGAAGTACTTGCCATTTTCTATTTTTTCATTTTATGTCATTCGGAGAGTTTGTGAAAAAAAATATTTTTGAGTTCCTTGTAGAAATTTCATTAGAGAATTTGGATTGAATTTTAAATTATATAGTTTCTTCCTTTCGTTTGTATTCATAACAGATTTGACATTATCAATCAGCAAATTGATTCTAAAATCAAAATCAGTAAAAAATTGTGATATTTGTAGGAATTATCGCTCATTGTGAATTGGTAAAAGATCAAGATTTCATCGAATGCAGGAAATATGAATTCGGGAATTTAGTTAAACCAGGAAGAACCTGCTATTTTTCTTTTTGTCATTCAGTTTTTTATATTATTCGATTCCGAGAGCTTGTAAAAAAAGTATTTTCGAGTTCCTTGAAAAAATTTTATAAGAGAATTTGAATTAAATTTTCAATTATATAGTTTTGTATTTTTGTTTGTATTCATAACAGATTTGACATTATCAATTAGCAAATTGATTCTAAAATCAAAATCAGTATAAAATTGTGATATTTGTAGGAATTATTTGCTTGCTCATAGTGAATTGGTGAAAGATCAAGATTTCATCGAATGCAGGAAATATGAATTCGGGAATTTGATTAAACCAAGAAGTACTTGCCATTTTCTATTTTTTCATTTTATGTCATTCGGAGAGTTTGTGAAAAAAAATATTTTTGAGTTCCTTGTAGAAATTTCATTACAGAATTTGAATTTTAAATTATATAGTTTTGTCCTTTCGTTTGAATCCATAACAGATTTGACATCATCAATCAGCAAATCGATCCTAAAATCAAAATCAGTAAAAAATTGAGATATTTGTAGGAATTATTTTCTTGTTCAGAGTGAATTGGTAAAAGATCAAGATTTCATCGAATGCAGGAAATATGAATACGGGAATTTAATTAAACCAAGAAGTACTTGCTATTTCCTATTTTGTCATTTAGTTTTTTATTCAATTTGATTCCGAGAGTTTGTGAAAAAAAATATTTTCCTGTTCCTTGAAGAAATTTTATTACAGAATTTGAATTTTAAATTATATCGTTTTGTCCCTTCGTTTTTATCCATGACAGATTTGACATCATCAATCAACAAATCGATTCTTAAATCAAAATCAGTAAAAACACTAATTGGTGTGTTTATGGATGTAATTCTAAAAAATCTAGGAATCCTGGAGCCCATTTCAGTGGTAAAAATCAAAATGTTTACTTTACCAACGTTGGTAGAGGAAATTAATAGACGTAAATCCTGGGAGCATGTTTTGATCATGGAAAAACCTGTATCTAAACCAAAGACCTATGATGAGTCTATGATCTAAACATATTAGAGATGCTTACAGCATTTCCGACCAGAAGATTGTAGTGCATCTAATGTTGAAATATAAAATAGACGATTACTAATATTGCGGATGTTCCCAATGTTCATAAATATATCGTAACAGGTGACACAGATACAGAAGTACAACGTACTCTATTGTGAATTGACATAGTTAGTAGTGAGTAGATGTAGACTAATAAATAGTTAAGAGGAAGGTATTCTTATTGGGAACCCTTACCAATGACCCAAGTTACTACATGGCGATCCTGATGGCGAAGCCTGGGAAATTTTCGAACAATTGGTGTGAGTGTGAATAGGAAGAAAAATGAAAATGGGGTCAAGCAATCAAGGAAAGAAAAAATTTCTACGCGAGAGTATGTGCAGAAAGAGATTGAAAAGGAAAATTAGGAGAGAGGTGACGAGAAGCCGGATGTTGTCCCAAATCAGCAGCGCCCAGGTGTAGTGTAGTGGTAAGCGGACTACAAAGCGATACTAATGACTTTAATTGAATCTTTTGTTTTCGGGAATAATAGTTTTACCTAATTTTTTTTAACTAGATGTATGGCAGTTAATAATTTAAATGAAATTTTGGAATCCCTGAAATCTATAAAAGTATATCTGAGGAAAATTGGCCCTGAAAGGCGAAAAAAGAAGATTCTCGATATTAAAATTAAAGAAGCCAAAATTATCTATGAACAATTTGAGGATGATTTTAAGGAAATTCAGAAACATTTTGCAGACGTTCCTACCGATATATTGAGCGCAATTCAGCAATTTTCCTCCGAAATACGGGATACATATAGTTCAATATTAAATGTACAGATCAAGGAGAGCCCAAGTTTGATAGAAATGGAGTCTTTCGATTTGAAAACTGCTTCATCTTTGCTACCTATGCTCAATGATAGCGAAGATACGACTAAACAATTGATAGATGCTACGGAATTCTATGATTCAATGCTTAAAACAGATCAAAAGCAGCATCTTATAAAATTTGTATTGAAAACTAGATTATCTCCAAGTGCTAAACTTCGTTTAAATAAGGAATATGCTTCAACATCTTCGTTAGTGGATGATATGAAAAAACATCTCCTCACGATTAAATCGGATACTACTCTCCAAACTAAATTAATAAATTCACGTCAAGGAAATAGGTCGATTGAATCCTTCGGTAAATCTCTAGAAGAACTTTTTGTTGATTTGACAATTTCACAGGCCAAAGGTGATGACAATGCATATTCGGTTTTGAAACCTATTAATGAGCGGAATGCTATAAAGCAATTTGCGGACGGATTGAATAATAGACGATTAAGTACAATTATTTCAGCACGAGATTTTTCGTCTCTTAAAGATGCCATCCGTGCTGCACTAGACGAAGCTTCTGCTTCTACATCGGAAAATATTCAATCGATAAATCATTTTCAAGTACAGAGAGGTAGAAAATGGCAATATAGAGGCAGTGGCAGATCCAGAGGCCCATCACATAGATTTTGTGGTAATAATTTTAGATATAACAACAATCATAAACCAGATAAATTTGTCGGTCATGCGCCATCGAATGATAGTACTCGAAATTTTGCAGGACGCTCTCGTGGTCAAACACAGAGAACATTCAATACTCGAGGGAGACAATCGAGTCATCATTCACAAGAAAACAGAGTCTTTTATTTGAATGGCAAAGATAACGAAATCGCACAGAAAAATTCAAACAATCTGAAGTTTTTTCTTGACTCCGATAACTGATTCTATATTCGCTTGTTTGGGTTTGAATAATGTAGAGTTTTCAGTGGAATCAGAAAAATTTAAATTTTTAATAGACAGCGGAGCTTCACTCTGTGCAATCAAATTGGATTCTATTAGAGACAAATCCTTGATACGCAAAGATAATCTTACCGTGAACGGTATTTGTGGAAATATAACAGCTATCGGGAATATCTCATTAGAATTGCATACTTTCGAACAATTATTTTATGTATTTCGAGATATCCCTTGTAATTACAATGGTATTATAGGTCAAAATTTTTTGCAAAAATATAAAGGTATAATAAATTTTGAAGAGAACACGTTAATTCTAAATAATCGCCATAAGATGGTGGAGGTTTCTCTAAACTCTAAAAATAATTCGGTGTTGACAATTCCATCTAGATGCGAAATCATTGAGTACTTATCAATAAATACAGAAAAAGAATGTGTTGTAATCCCTCAGGAAATATGTGAAGGCGTTTTCCTAGCAGGAACCGTGGTGAAACCAAAGCATAATGTCATACCTGTCAAAATCCTTAATACAAGAGAAACCGAAGTAACTCTCAAGAATTGTGTACCAGAAATTCATAATCTCGACAAATATCAAATATGTTCATTTAGCAAAATTACTGGAATTTCACCAACTAGAGTCAAAGAATTATTTTCATTGATAAACCTGAACGGTTTGAATAAGGAAGAACAATTGTCTATCGAAGAGCTATGTGCTAAATTCAGTGATATTTTCCATCTTCCAAACGATAAATTAACCACAACTACAGTTTTCAAACAAACTATCACCTTGAAACCGAATGAAGCACCAGTATATAGAAAACCGTACCGTATTCCTCATTCGCAAAAACAGGAGGTAGATAAGCAAATTGAAGATATGATAAAAAATGATGTTATAGAGGAGGCCCAGAGTGAATGGTCCTCTCCAATTTTATTAGTCCCAAAGAAAGCTGATAAAAATGGCAATAAGAAATGGAGGCTTGTAATCGACTTCAGATCATTAAACGAAAAAATTCAAGATGACAAATTCCCCCTTCCTAACATAGTAGACATTTTCGATTCGCTTACCGGAGCCGTATACTTTTCTCACTTAGACTTAAGTCAAGGTTATTACCAGGTAGAGCTAGCAGCTGACAGCAGACCGTACACAGCATTCTCTACTCATAAAAATCAGTATCAAATGAAAAGACTACCTATGGGATTGAAAATATCCTGCAGTGCGTTTTCACGGCTAATTTCAATTGCAATGACAGGATTAAATTACGAAAAATGTTTTTGTTATCTCGACGACTTGATTGTTTTTGGTAGAAATTTAGAACAACATAATCAGAATTTGCTGAAAGTGTTTTCCAGACTCAGAGAGGTTAATCTGAAATTAAACCCTTCTAAATGCGAATTCCTCAGAAAACAAATTTTATATTTAGGTCATATTATATCTTCTGAAGGTCTATCACCCGATCCTGATAAAACCAAAGTTCTTAAGTTATACCCAGTCCCAAAAAACACTGACGAAGTCAAAAGATTCATTGCCTTTGCTAATTATTACAGAAAATTCATTAGAAATTTTGCAGAAATAGCTAATCCTCTGAATAAGTTATGCAGAAAATATTCTGAATTTCATTGGTCAGAAGAATGTCAAAGTGCTTTCGAAAAATTGAAAATCGCTCTTTCTACGGCGCCAGTGCTGGATTACCCCGATTTCTCAGATGACAACGAATTTATTTTGCAAACTGATGCAAGTGGAACATGCGCTGGTGCAGTCCTTTCTAACAAAAATAATAAGCCAGTGGCATTTGCCAGTCGACCCTTCAATAAATCCGAAACCAACTACTCTACTATAGAAAAAGAATTAGCGGCAGTAGTATGGGCAGTAAAATATTTTCGTCCTTATTTATTTGGTAGACATTTTAAAATTCGTACTGATCATAGGCCTCTCGTTTATCTTTTTAACCATTCAGATCCTTCTAGTCGTCTTACAAAATTTCGTTTGTGTCTACAAGAATATCAATATCATATTGAATATGTTAAAGGTTCAATGAACGGACCAGCAGACTCGTTGTCTCGAATAACTTCAACGGAATTAAATGAAATGAATCGGAACGTACTTGCTGTTTTAACCAGGGCCCAGGCTAAAGCATCAAGAAACCTTCCTAATTTAGAAAAAACTTCAACGAATAATCGGTCTGATCAACCAAATGTCGTTGAAATTTTGAAAAAACCCAATGACGGTCACGAATTGATCGTTCTGAAAAGAAACGATGATATAAGTAGTTTTGAAAATATGGAGAACATATTGTCGGAAACAAGATGTGTATGTTATGAACCAAATATGAAGTTAGTTTATATCCACCCAGATACTCCATCGATAATCTCGCGAGACGAATTATTGAGAGATTTGGAGGAATTATGTAGAAGAATGAATATAAACGAGTTAATCATAGCGAAGAATGAATATAATGCATTTATAGTGGAGTATTTTATGAAGACAATTGCTAAGATAAAATGGACCGGTCCACGAATTTGCATAATTACAGGTGTGAAAAGAATTTTCAATCCTGATACGAAGAAACTTATACTTAACGACTTTCATATTTTACCGACAGCAGGACATTCGGGAGTCCGCAAAATGATCAATAATATACGAAGATATTATTATTGGCCTGGATTATCGAATGATTGTGCCTCTTATGTGAAAAAATGTGCGAATTGTCAAAAACACAAGTTTAGTAAACCCATAAAGGAACCAATGGTAATAACACCAACTGCTCATTCAGCCTTCGAAAAAGTTTACTTAGACATTGTCGGCCCTTTAGAAAAAGATGACAATGGTTTTTATTTATGTTCTAACTTTACAATGCGATCTAACGAAATTTGTCGAAGCATATCCTTTAAAATCAAAAGATACAGTAACAGTAGCAAGAGCTTTCGTAGATAGGTTCATCTTAAGATACGGTGTTCCCTCAGAATTGCTACTGATCAAGGAACAGAATTCATATCCAATACAATGGCAGAGATTTGTAATTTTTTAAGAATATCTCATATAAAAGCAACTGCATACCATCATCAGAGCATTGGATCTTTAGAAAATTCACATAAAACATTAAACTCTTTTTAAGAATACAAATGAGGAACTATGGCTCTTCGTGGTCTTCATGGATCCCATATTTTTGTTTCATGTATAATACATCGTATCATTGTAGCACACGATACTCACCTTATGAACTGGTATTCGGAAAAAAGTGTAATTTGCCTAATAATCTAGTGAATAGCGACACTGTCGAACCATTATATAACGCGGATTCGTATCCTCTAGAACTCAAATTCAGATTGCAAAAAGCACAACAGGATGCAAGGCAAAATTTAGAATCCGAAAAATTCAAAAGAAAAGTGATATACGATAGACAGATCAATCCGATAACATACGAAAAAGACGATTTAATTTTGTTGAAAAGTGAAAGTGGAAATAAACTGCAAAGTGTTTACGAAGGTCCTTTCAGTGTAATAAAAGATGATTCTCCGAACGTTCGAATCAGCAAAAACGGCAAAGAGTGCGTGGTTCATAAGAATCGAACTAAACCTTTTGTGCGCGAGGTCAAGGACAAGTAACAATTAAGAAATAAAACCTGAATGTGAGATCGGATATCCGATATCATTACAAGTCAAATGTTTGATGTATAGTTAAGCTAGGTTAGTACTATGAAGAGTAAGCAAAGTGGGTTCATTATTCTATTGTAATAAGGTTAATTAGTTATAAGAATTGGCATTGATAAAATTTTCATTTCCAAGTAATGAAAATTCTTCTTGAAATTCCGGGGAAGGTGTAGTGCATCTAATGTTGAAATATAAAATAGACGATTACTAATATTGCGGATGCAGCACCTTTCCCAATGTTCATAAATATATCGTAACAGGTGACACAGATACAGAAGTACAACGTACTCTATTGTGAATTGACATAGTTAGTAGTGAGTAGATGTAGACTAATAAATAGTTAAGAGGAAGGTATTCTTATTGGGAACCCTTACCAATGACCCAAGTTACTACTACAAGATTATAGAATGAAAACAAGCAAGAGTGGAAACCGATGTCGATTGAAAACAATGCTTCATGTGTTTTGAAGGGCCTATCTTCTCATTACGATAACATTTCTGCTACTGGGGAATGATGAAACTTTATTTCGATGTTTATATTCTAAACTTTGTAGCTCAAAGTTAATAAAAAGTTCACTACCAATACTACCTATTCTAGAAGAACATATAATGTATGTTCATGCATCTCTTTCTCTGATTTTGTTGAATATAACCATGAGAATTGAATTTTTGATTGATTTAATATTTTTTCTATTTCTTTTTTTTCGAAACTGTGCTGTGTTTAAGTTCGTGAAGGGGCACTTGCCTACAACACATAGTCTTAGATAATATCCTCTTTTTATGCTATTCATGATTTCCTAATATTCTTGTAATTATTATGAAACAGCTTAATGCATAAATTTGATTGATCATCAGTATGGATGAAAAATTGGTGGACTAACATCCTGGCTAACATCCACTATTCTGGTATGAAAAGAGTCTTCCGGGCTTATTGGCCGTGGTCTATTAGGAATAATTTCACCTAACGTTTCGCCTACAACTTCGGTAGGCATCTTCAGAGGATTCTCGGTCTAAGGTTGTACCTCGAACGCTGAATTTCTGACACTGGCGCGTTCGAACCGGAAACGTCATCTGCGCGCCGGTTTATGGCGGGAAAAAGTGGCGCGTCTACGTGCGCGATGCTGATTGGCCCATCGCTCCCGCTTCATGTCGGCTTGATCTTTGTTTTTTCTAAGGTCGGTAACCAGGCGCTATGCAAGAAAGGGGTCTCCTCTTTTCTATTTATGTTATTTTTGTGTTTATAAATTTCAATGGCTTCCATGTTCAGCCTGGGATAGTAACTTCTAATATTGGAAATAATCTCCGCTTTTGAGAAATCTATGTTGTGTCCATCTATTAGCGCATGTTCTGCTAGTGCGGATTTTTCTGTCTGATTCAGTCGACAGCACCGTTCGTGTTCCTTAATTCTAGTGTTAATACTTCGCTTTGTTGTGCCAATATAGACTTTGCCGCAGTCACAAGGTATTCTGTAAATACCAGCTTGTGAAAGTGGGTCAACTTTGTCTTTGGTTGTTTTGATTATTCACAAGGATAATGTCCCATTGAGACCAATTGTTTGTACCATTGACTCGCCAACATACGATTTAGCCAAAGTCTTAACGACGATGTTGAGACCTTATGTGGGAAACACGGAAACCTTTGTCCAATTCCAATCATTTTCTCTTATTTTGTAAACCAATAATTATTTAGATAATGAGATATTTGTAGGAATTATTTTCTTGTTCATAGTAAATTGGTGAAAGATCAAGATTTCATCGAATGCAGGAAATATGAATTCAAGAATTCAGTTAAACCAGGAAGTACTTGCTATTTTTTATTTTGTCATTTAGTTTTTCATTTTATTTGTTTATTTTGTCATTTAGTTTTTTATTTTATTTGATTCCCAGAGCTTGTGAAAAAAAAATATTTTCGAGTTCCTTGAGGAAATTTCATTAGAGAAGTTGAATTAAATTTGTAGTTATATAGTTTTTCCTTTTGTTTGTATTCATAAAAGATTTGACATTATCAATCAGCAAATTGATTCTTGAATTAAAATCAGTAAAAAATTGATATTTAAAGAAATTATTTTCTTGTTCAGAGTGAATTGGTGAAAGAACAAGATTTATTCGAATGCCGGAGATATGAATTCGGGAATTTAGTTAAACCAGGAAGTATTTGCTATTTTTCATTTCGTCATTTGATTCCGAGAGTTTGTGAAAAAAAATATTGACGAGTTCCTGGAAGGAATTTCATTACAGAATTTGAATTTTTAATTATATAGTTTTGTCCTTTTGTTTTTATCCATAACAGATTTGACATTATCAATCAGCAAATCGATCCTTAAATCAAAATCAGTAAAAACACTAATTGGTGTGTTTATGGATGTAATTCTAAAAAATCTAGGAATCCTGGAGCTCATTTCAGTGGTAAAAATCAAAATGTTTACTTTACCAACGTTGGTAGAGGAAATTAATAGACGTAAATCCTGGGAGCATGTTTTGATCATGGAAAAACCTGTATCTAAACCAAAGACCTATGATGAGTCTATGATCTAAACATATTAGAGATGCTTACAGCATTTCCGACCAGAAGATTATAGAATGAAAACAAGCAAGAGTGGAAACCGATGTCGATTGAAAACAATGCTTCATATGTTTTGAAGGGCCTATCTTCTCACTACGAAAACATTTCTGCTACTGGGGAAGATTGTCAATGTCTTTTTCCAAAACTCCTTCGATATGAGGTGGGAGTTCATTCGATTCGTGTCCCTCACAAGTCGTAGCAGAATAACGTCATTGACCGAGCTGCCAGGAAAGGCTATAAGAACTTCTTTATTACTCAATGTAAATGAAAAAATCTTTAGAAAGTGGGAATCAGAGCTATTTGTTATCACTCCATATACTTTTAATAAAAATTAGTTTTAAGTCTACAATAATTTCTCATTTTGTTCCAGGTTTTTCGTATATTGGATGTCTACTAAGGAATCGATATTCCAATTCTAAATCAACCCTTCAATCTCCTGGATTGTTTCTCAATTATCTCAGAAATTATTATTTAGTATATTCTAAAACTGGGCAGAAAGAGGATGACATGTCTCCGAAATATCAAACATTGGACAGGGATGAGGACCACTGGAGAATTAATCCACAGCACTAGAGACAAATGGGCAGAAATGAGCGCAAACATCCAATAATGGATAGAAGAGGAAAACCTCAAATTAAATGGTTCTTTTTTTATTAGTTCAGTGATACTGGATGAAATATCTAACATAATTCATTCTTTTGTATTCACGAAAATCAATTTGTGTAACTATGTGCAATAAAAAGTATATATCAATGTTCATTATTGTATATTATTTATGTATGAAAAAATAATTTGGATGCAAAATCTGATTGAAATAGTGAATAAATTGTGAATATTGTTACAATTTTCGAACTTTACGACCATTAGATATTTTTTAAACGATTCAGATTATTGAGAAGATGCGTTTTGAATATTCTGAACCAAATAGAACATTCAACAAGTCGTCCAACAAGAAGGTTATCCATGGATGCTATCAGTGCTATCGGGTGCACACATATGAAAGTTCAATGGCCAGGAAGTGATTCAGGAACCATAAACAGTTTTTTTCCTTGAATGTACAAACTGTAGCTAATACGTCTCTGAAAATTACAAACTTTGTTGAGAAATTTCCAGGTTAAGCCATATTTCTATGCTGTGCAGATCATTTGAAAGAGGGGATTTTCCTCACAGCGTGTTAGTAGGAGATAGTGGCTATAGAATTAAGCCTAATTTAATCGCACCTTCAGCTGATACAAGGACACTTTCTGAAGTCCCATTCAACGAATTACACATTCGTACACGAAATGTAGTTGAGAGACAGTATGGTGTGTGGAAAATTCAATGATGCAATTGGAAAAGTCCAGTATGGAGAATGAAGAATGACTAATTGAATTAAAGAATGTCCCACAAGCGGATGAACTGCTTGATAAGGTGCCTCTTTTTTGAGCACTATATGTGTAGGCTGACCAGCTCATTATGAAGGAAATGGAGAAAATGAATATGTGGCTATGCCTTCCACCAATCTGGACATCAGTGTGGATTCTGACCAAGAAGTACAAATGATTCAGAATGAAGTCGATGAGAATGTAAAGAAAGATGGACCTGTGATGCCTCCTGTTAGGAGGCCCTTGCGAAAGGCAAGTGAGAGTAAACATTTTGGTAAGTAGTTTCACAAACTTTGATTGTGTGATCTTGAAAACTTACGCAAATTGAAACCAATCGAATCACTTCATTTGAAATTTCAATGAATCTCAGTGACTCCAATCAATTTGACAGTACTTAATCGAACAATCAAAATTTTTTGAAACCCACGTTGAGGCTTTCACGACTGGATATAATGACATTGAGTGAGTATTTCGGGCTTATTGGCCTTGGTTCATAAGGAATTATTTCACCTACATTTGCTTTAGGCATGTTCAGAGGATTCTGCTCTAACTGATATTGCAAGTCGATCGCCGAGATTCGATGAGCAGTCAGTAGATCAGAGATCGAGTTACAAAGTCAGACTCTATAACTGTTGAATACTCGAGAGGCTGGCCGGGATTTCAAATATCAGATCGAGGAGTTCATCGATTTCATGACTCGAAACGTCGAACTGGATATTCACCACAGTGGGACTTACAGGAGGATATATTTGTGGCAGTTCCAAATCTTCAGCTCAACTCTGGTTGTGTTGAGGTTCAATAAGACATGAAAAAAATCTAGAGTGAGGTGAATATTACATGATGAAAGCACTATCGGCTTCTGAAAAGACCGGTTTGTTCGGAAGTCTACGATGCATCTGTCAGGCAGGTCTACCAACAGCAATTGAAGGTGTAGAAAATGTAAGAATCCCGAAAGGCTGGTGGTGAAACTGTTACACTCTACTTCAAGGGCTGTCAGGCAGGTCTACCAACAAAAATCAAAGGTGCATCAATTAAACAGGGATATTTATTTCGATACAAAAGCAAGTGGTAGAGGGTGCAGAAGGTCATATATTCGACCAATTCGAGGTGGTAGATCACCAATCAGCAAGTATATTGTCTCTACTATTAATATGATGGGAAATGAATTTTTGTGGAAAATATTCGCAAAATTGAGAGTTGTGCCTATCGACACGAAGTTACGAAAAGTGGCGAAAAAATTAAATTTATAAAGAAAGCGGAAGTCTTCGATGCACCTATCAAGCAGTTCCGCCAACAAAAATCAAAGTTAACTTCATATAACCGGGATGAAACTTGATATAGTCCGTTTCAAAATGATTGGCATCTCGGGCGGCTGTGGAATCTCGAAAATATGTTGGTAATATCCCATCAGTAACTTTTGAGTTCTAGGATTTAGGTTGGTGTTGATTGAAAACACTAAGTTTTGACATTTCAGAGTTTGAATTAACCTCCTGAAGATATTTCCAATTTATTTCTGTATGCTTATGTTTTTGATCAAATCGACAAATAAGTTTTTGATTTGAATATTTCTCAAGTATTACCGAATTGAAAATGGCTGGAATTCATCAAAAACTAACTACAAGGAAACGTGAAGCAGTTTATCGTCGGTATTGCGAGTTTTTCAACAATTCAGCAGGTTTCTGTCAGTATTAATCGCGTTTTGCTAGTTATTCAGGTAACAATCATTTACTTGTTCGAGGTGTTTTCGACTTTTTCGAATAAATAAATAAGTCTCCAATTTCAGTTTTCACCTAGAACTGTCAGATGAATTTTGGAGAAAAAAGAAGGCAAGACAAGTCATTACGGTCAGAAGTGAGCAGTAGATGGAAACCTATTTCACATGATTATACCTTCAAAGAGACATTATACGACGTTATTCTTTCTAAAATCAGATTGAGTTTAAATCAAAATCAACATTTGGTATATTATTTAATGAATCATGAAATAGACAGTATTAATAAAAAATACAAATAATAGTGATCTATTTTATAGCAAATCACACTTCCAATGATTCACAATTTGTCAAAAAATTTTTTCTATTTGTTTCAACAACTTGGCTATGAAATCGTAAAGTTATGTCAGCTTTATTATACTTTTTTTTCTCAATACTGAGAAAAAATGA
The DNA here is from genome assembly GCA_038502775.1 of Hippodamia convergens. Lineage (NCBI taxonomy): Eukaryota > Metazoa > Arthropoda > Insecta > Coleoptera > Coccinellidae > Hippodamia > Hippodamia convergens. The sequence continues at coordinate 121,603 of JAVSIQ010000239.1, forward strand.
CACAGGGTGAGAACTTGGCTGAATTTTCGATAGTAATCAAGATTTCAAAATTTGCTGAAGAGTCTTCATAGAGAACGATCTTTTAGTTATCCTTGATTATTTAATGAATGATATCTCTACTTTGAAGTTCCTCGAAAGCCTGCAAGATTTCATGTTGAAGTATTCCACGCTATTTTTATTATCAATCCTGAATTTCCAATTCCATGCTTGATCCTTGATCTACAGCGAAATAGTGTGGGAGTGTATATTTTAGTCATCATCTCAGCTTGTTTTTCTTTTGTAATTGAAGCTTAGTTTGAAAATGTGTCAATACAACAATGACGAAAGTAATATTATTTCACAAAAAAATTTTCAAATTTATTTGCCTTGAGAAATATATTCAATCATTTTATAGGTTATATTAATATATTTCGATCTATGATGAACCCACAGAAATTTTTGGTAACTTTTTTTAACTAGAAATAAAGTCCCGGCTGGAATTCCATGGCTTGCTCTGATGACAATCATTTTGAAACAGACTATATTCATTTCGATACAAGAGCAAGTGGGGGCGGGCATAAAGTCATGGCAGTTTTTGCTCTCAATCAGCGATTTGATATTCGAGTAAGTGGAGAATATCAGGTGAACATTTTGTTCTAAAAGAAGAAAAAACGAATGTTCTATGACTACTAAATCATCGGCTGATAGAGAAAGCGAATATACGCGCATGAAAGGCTATAGTGAGTTAGCGTCGAGAGAAAATAGATAATATAAGAAATTTATTACTTGTTTGACATAATCTTAGAAATAACATCGTTTCTGCTGAACTGTATATAAACTACATTGTCAAGCGAAAAGTCTAAGGTTACCATGCCCGGTTCAGCGTAGAAAAAGAATCTAAATTAATATGTTAATCTGATAATCTACTCACATCTCAGGTATAAGGTAAATATTCGCCCATTCGGAATTATAATTATTATTGAGTTAAAAAATCTAAAATGTGCCAATTCATTTTCTGATTACCATTTTTTCAAGATATTAAGCAAAGTAGAAAAACCATTCACATTTTCTGTTCGAATCACTCTTTCTAAGTTTATCAATTTTTCAGTCACTGCCATGCATTTTCATTTCTTTTTTTTTCATATAATATTTTCAACTTAAAAAACATCCTAATGCCTATATAAAGCATGAACGTTCAGGCATCGATCAGATGCATAAATATTCTACTCTTGATGTGACCACTGAAATTTAGAATTATTGCGATATATTGGCATTTGTGTCGAATAAAATTAAATGCATATTTACTGAAAAATTAGAAGTCCAGGAGGCCGTGAACTTTTTTCGTACCTATTGTCCCTTTCAATATTGAATGAATAATTTCTTATTCTGTCTGAATTTTCAGGATGGATCGAAAAAAAATTAATATTGAATACAAATTCACTATTTTTCCTGTCGTGAATATTTTACATCCACTGAGGTGTAACGTATAATTAATGAAAGTAGCAGTCTGGTATATCTTCGTTAGCGAAAAGTGAGTCGGGCTGGCATTTTACGGATTAAAATACATGTGAATTTTCGGATCCGTAACCCATAAATTCAGCACATAAATTGATACAATTATAATAAAAAATTGAAAATAAGTCTGGCTCCTCTACGGAATTGGCAAATAAGGCTAGCGGTTTTTTCGAAAATGAGAAATGGGGAAAAATTTTGCTCTACCATTCCTGGATTCGAAAATTTGTCATATGATAGACTTTACCATAATTCCATAGAAAATGAACATCTGGTTGATATTCACAATCAAGAAAAGGTAACGACGTTGGAAAGCGAGTTGCTTAAGAAGAGCTGCCTCAATGCCTTCTGGGTTTCTGTGAAACCTCTCTGAAGCTATTTGCAGCTTATTCGAGTAAGAAGGAAAGCTTTGTTACTTTATCCCAACGCCACTTAAGACCTAGCAGAGTTGGTTATTGGTCCTTTGAACCCTTATATCTGTCAGTTATTCGAACTTCTCTTTCTTACTAACACTTGGTGATTTTTTTAATTTACCAGATTGTCTTTCAAGCGTTTTATGATAAAGCCAATCATCTGATCAATTTCCATGAATGCGAGAATGGAGGGAATTCTTTTACTGAAAATTTTTAAGTTTTTCACCTACCAGACATATTTTCCATACTCACATAATGGCCAGACTTTTTTTCAATGAACTCCAGTATCCTCCACCACTATTTTTATTATTGTGAAAAACAGGACAATGTATTTGACTAATCTCACGCATTTTCCGCTCCAACCCACTAGAAAATCTACCAGATATAAATGAATTTTGCTTAGAATTACCAACTGAACAATTCTATCCATATTTGTTGATTGGAAAAATAAGTACCAAAAATCGTCACAGCATCCTGGATTATTCCTGTTTCAAATGTTTCATTTCTTCGTAAAAAAAAAGATTGCAACGACAGATGAACAATTACGAATAATTGGGTTCATTTTCGATTAATTTCATGAAACAAAATCCATATTACTAGATGAATCTTTGTGAATCCTTTCGAACGGGAAAATAATCAAATAATTATAACATGCTCAAAGTATATCCAATAGGCAGTGACCAAATTTCAGTTGTCATTTCAAAAGTTCTGAAAATTTACTGACAGTATGTTCAATATCTGCTCGACAATAGAAACTAGTTCTGGCAGCCCGCAGTGGCCGGATCAAATTATACTGAAATTTCAAAGAGAGTAGAAAATAATGTTCATGAAATTTATGCAGGATATTTCCGAGAGTATTCTGAGTGTATAAAAAAACACGCCAAAACATTTTCGCCTCTTCTAATAGTTAACAGTACGCAACATTGATAGTCCTCAAATTTAAACATAACATTTTGCAGAAATTATGTATAGAAAATATATTACTGCATGCCAGAAATAAATTTCATAATTTACTATCTGTCAGAGATGAAAAGGCAAAGCAAATGAACAGTGAAAAGAATATATGAGAAAATGGAAGGCAACAGAGTTTCGGCAATGCCTTCTGTATACTGGACCATATAATTTGTCAAACAAAAACATACATTTCCGGATATAATCCAGTTCTGTAAGTATTCTTCGCAGGAAAAATCTTACAGAGGAACAGGATGAATATGCTGAGAAATTGCTGTTACATTTTGTAGAAAATTATTCTACGCTATATGGTGACAAGAAAATTTCATACAATGTTGATAATTTGACACTTCTTGCAGATGATGGAAAAATACACGGCTCACTAGATGATTTCAGCGCTTTCAAATACGAAAATTTCATGAATGGCATGAAAAAACTGAAAACCAGTTAAAATCTATAACAGATTGGCTGAAGAAAAGTATTTTGAGAAACTCACAGTGAAAAACACAGTAACTCGATCCAAGTTCCAAACATTATCATTCAAGGATAGCAATATAACTGAAAAATAATATGTGTTAGACATTATATTCGAAAATGATATGTGTTTGATATTTTAAATTTTTCCACATCTAGAATATTCAATTTTTACGATCATGAATTCACTAGTAATGAAAGTTGTTGTTGAAAATCCCACTGCTGGGCAACTGGAAATAACTTTGTCCCAAGAGTATTTGAAATTCGAACATGGTATACACAATTTTTTCAAATAATAGAATTAATATTAGGATGTTAGTTCCCTAGCTGCTATTTCCATAAAGATAATAATATAGATTTGTAAATTGCAAATCAGTTTTCATGTTGGGTGGAAAATAAAAGGGCTAATTATTTGTGGCCATAATTCAATTTTGTTTTCCACCTATCTGATCAAAATTTTTTATTGTTATTTAGATATAAAAGTTATCTAGATTAAGAGCCTCTAACACTGTAAATATTATTCATGAGATTCCCGTGATCCTTTACTATATATGTCTGGATACTTTGTAATATGTATTTAAATTTTTGTAGATACCGCTTATCGTGATTTCGTATTGACAACATTCTTAGAAAATTTTCAAAGTGGACAAGGAGAGGTTCAGCAACATGAACCTAATGTGATGGTCCAACAAAGAAGAGCATGGATAGTGGAGGATGAAGAGACTCTAATAAAACTGGTTTCAGAGCGTTCTCCTCTTTATGACCATGCCCTTCCAATGAGGCAAAGGAGCTGACTCATAGTGAGGAATTTATGGAAGGAAATTATAGACGAAATGAATGGTAAGGTAAAAATTCCTTTTATGTAATGTAATCGGTAGTAAAAACATTAATGAAACAATGTTTTATAGGGCTAATGTAATATATAAATATAATAATTATTATTACAGTGGATCTAGACGAGGAGACTATCCCCAAAAAATGGAAGAATATAAGGGATAGCTATATGAGGGCTAGAGCCACCGTCAATAAAAAGTCGACATCTGGTTCTTGTGCTGACCACCGCATCCAAGCAGACAGAAGCCGGAATAATCACTAACATTATGAGTTGCTTACGTTTTTAGATCGTTTTATGTAATTTGAAAATTATTGTTGATAAAATCTCAATGAAATACTAATAACTCCCGGAATTTATAGGACTATCTCCAATCTGGAAAGCACCTCAGGTGTTTCAACAGATGTAGGAAGTCCTGTCTGAATTAGTGGAGCAAGAAAATATCCACTTAGATTAGAAGGCTTTTTTTTAAGGTCTTTTCGACAAAATCTGTTGGTGATAATAAAAGGGATTTTTTTTTAAATAGGGAATTTTAAGGGATAATTGTGGGAATCTTCGTTCCATTCGGTTGGGAACAATGGTTCTATGTAGTGAAAGTATCACAGACCAAGACAAAAGTTATTTCTCTTATTCGTGAAAGTATTCAACTACAAAGACCTTATGACAATAGATAATTTTGTATGTTGTATTATTTTTATTCAGTATTGCAAAACTAAAGTAGTTTATACATACAGTGATCAGTGGTAATTCGTTATTGGAACTATTCATCATCCATTTAATTCCATCGTTATTTTGATTTGCCACGATTTGTGTTATTGTTATTTACAATGCCACGTACCAGAAGATCTAATATATCCCAACGAAGCCGTAATGATACTAGGCTTCGGAATATTCCGAGTCAATTCTCTGTAGAGGATCAAGAAAGAGCACGGGAGCAGTGTAAGTATGGCCCGACTTCTTGAGTCATAAACACCAGAGCAGAGAGACAAAGAGAGGAAGTACGTCGAACTTCTCAGATGGATATAAGACAGCTTCGAGCTAATCGTAATCGTCCACGAACGAGAAGGAACCCAAAAACAAATTTGAAAGGAAAAGCTTTTCAACATGATAGTACAATCGACTACAGCTCTAACCATTCCGTTGTAATTGGCCCAATGGAAGTGGTAAGCTGTTATAGCGATGTATTGAAGTTTGCTGTAGACTTTCCGGGATTATGCTCTCAAAATGGCGAGGTGAAATTGCCATTATTGCCTTCTCCACCGGAATCAAGACATTTTCTATCGAACACACAAAAATACAATGGGTGTTTCCAAATGACTTCATTTGGCGCAGATATAATTTGAGAATGTGGATTCATTCCAACACTCAAGGTGAGAATTAATGATTTCAAATCACTTTTTTGTCTTCCCATTCTACTATTTATATCCAAGGCTAGATTCACCATCGAATTGGATCATTACAACCACTTGAAGATGCTTTAATGCCGCTTTTCCCAAACGGATGAGAAAAGTGAGGTGCTGTCCCTCGATCGGATCCGTGGTTCTCCCAGATAACATTTTAGGTAAGATTCAAGAGCTCGAGCGCTCCTCCTGGTTGGCTTCTAACTTTCCTTGTTTGCGTACGCAGCGAGAGCGCGACCTGATGAGATACGAGGTGAATAATATGATTATGTCTTATCGTCAGGACGTATTCAATGAAAAGATTAACTCTAGTAAAAACAAGTCGAAAACCGTATGGCGAATTATCGATTCGGTTCGAAATAAATGTGTACCAAGAGTTAGCATTGTATTGTACGAGGGGGGTCGGGAAATATTGGATGCCGGAGCGTTGTGTGAATCCTTCGCCCGGTATTTCGCTTCGGCGGCCTCGGGGCTTCTTGCTGGGCGGTTCTCGATTGACTCTTTTTCAGATGAGTGCTCCACCACTTCCAGGAGCATCCAAAATTCTTTGTTTTTTCACCCTGTCACTTCAGCTGAGGTCGAGCGAATAATAAGATCATTACCTAATAGTTCGGCAGCTGGCTGGGACGATGTTACAGTTCGAACAATGAAAGCTTCAGCCCCATACATATGTGGCATTTTGGCGGATTCAATAAATGATTCTGTTTCCGGTGGTTTATTTCCTGACAAGTTGAGGATGGGTATGACCATCCCGATCTTCAAAAAGGGTGACCGAAGCATGGCTGATAATTATCGACCAATAACAATGCTAAGCGTTTTCTCGAAGATATTCGAAAAAGCTGTTTACACGCGTCTACTGGATTTTATGGAGGGTTTTAATTTGTTTGCCGAGGGTCAGCATGGTTTCAGGGCTGGCCGCTCCACTTCAACTGCCCTCTGTAGTATTGTACAATCCATCTCCGATAAATTGGATGATGGCCATTATGTAATAATGATATGCTTCGACCTGCGAAAGGCATTTGACTGCGTAAGTCCTTCATTTTTGTCAAGGAAATTGTACCGCTTGGGAGTCCGGGGTGGGCTGAATGACTGGCTGATATCCTTTTTATCTAGTAGAAGATTTCGCGTGAGGATTGAGGACTCGATTTCCGAAGAAGTCGAAGTTTTGTATGGGGTCCCCCAGGGGAGTTCATTAGGACCCTTGCTGTTCTTGGTGTTCGTCAACGATCTGCCCGAGCACATAGTGGATGGTGAAACATTTCTATACGCTGATGACACAAGTGTTGTCATCAGTGATCCATCCCCCACTATACTGAAAAGGAAATGCGACGCTGTACTCCGTCAGTTCCAAAAGTGGTGCGACCAGAACCACCTTCTAATTAACAAAGATAAAACCGTTTGTGTTGAATTTCATAATCTGTACAGGGAACCCTGTAAACCTATCCTTGAGTTCGGAGACGCTGTTTTGGGACTGTCGGATCGGGTCAGACTGCTTGGCTGCACTCTTGACGAGAACCTACGCTGGACATCCGAAATTGATAGTGTTTGTTCTAGGTTGAACAGAAGCTACTTTACCATATGCCATTTGAAGAAATATGTTGGCCTCCGTTGTGCCATGGCATTTTATCATTCTAGCGTTACCTCAACGCTGCGATACAGTCTTCTGTTATGGGGGCGTGCTACTGGGTCCCATCGCGCCTTTGTCCTACAGAAGCGAATAATTCGAGTGTTGTTCGGGCTTCATCCTCGGACCTCTTGTAGGGAATGCTTCCGTTCTAATAGTCTCTTAACACTTCCATCATTATACATTTACCATCTAATGTTATATATTCATGATAGAAGACTGAAAATACCTAGGCTATGTGACCACCACTCATATAACACCCGCGGCTGTCAAAGTTTGTACCATTCTGGTCTGAACCATGCGTTTCATGAAAGATCCCCCCTTATATCGGGAATTCAAATTTATAATTGTCTGCCAAGATTCTTGGTCGTGATGCGGACAACTGAGTTCAGGCGTAAGTTGAGATCCATTCTTGTGGTAGGAACCTATTACAGTGTGGATGAATTTGTCTCAGCAATGAGGGTTCTATGAATTGTCTGTTTATGTGTACGTTATTCGTTTTATTTCTTATTGTTATATATTTAAGCTTTCTCTAATTTGTGTAACTTTTTATATTTTTCTGACTTCACCGTATAACCTGTGTAATAAATTATTATTATTATTATTATTATTATTATTATTACAACATAAATTCCTCCAAATTTAATTTATAGGCAATATGGATGATCAACGTCAGTCAATTAATGCGGATGTGAGAAGAATAATTCTTCAAGAACTGCAGCAACTACCTCATGCATGCATTGGTTTGATTGTTTAAAACTGCTTTGGGACGTATGCCAAATGACGATCACAAAGTTGTGATTAGAGCAGATAAACGACTTGTTGGAGCAAATGAACGCCAATTGAACGTCCTACAATAAACGAAGTGGCAATTGTGATTGTAGGCGAACCTTGCGTATGTGTGCTCTTCTACCAATGTTCAGATGACACTTCAGGGGAAGTTTTGACTGACGGCAGATTTTTGTTAGATCAGAGGTGAGTTGCACATATGTTATCGATATGATAAAATTCTTCAGGGTGATTTTTCATTGGGATCTGAGTAGTTTAGTCAAGTTTAAAAGGGGTTATAGTGCACTGCGACCTTATGGTTTATGGTGTATGGTGGCCCTGACAAAACTGTTTCCACCACATTCTTTACAGCTAGTTTTAAGTACCAGTTATTGACAAAAATATAATAAGAGAGAATGTGCATTGAGTTTTGTCATGAGCCTAAATCACATGTTGAGCTTTTTACATTTAGAATGTAGTAGTATGTGATAATTTCTTGATAGTTAAATACTTTTAGAGGTTCTTCACTTCCTCCTGAATGTTCAACATCAGAACCTACTGAACCAATGTTTGTGGAAGATGTGGAAGTACCTATGGAGGTAACACAAGTTGTGGAGTCACCTATGGAGATAAGTGAACTTATGGAGTCATCTGTGAAATCTGTTGAAGACGCAGAAGCAAAAAAGCATGATAGGCAAAAAATAGGGGAAAGTAAGTTTCAATTTTTGAAATACAAATATTAGAAATCAAGTATTCAGTTGTATAATAATTATAGGTTATTAATGTCACTAAATTAACAAAAATATTCATTTCAAGGATTCGTTGCAAAAACTCTGAAGCAAATGAAGATCAAGAAATGCCAACTCACACTTAGGGAGAAAATATTGTTTGGGAACCTTCGAAGATGCCTTAAGAGAATGAGCTCAATCCAGGCAAAGGAGAAAGTGTTCAAAAAAAGATTAGAAGATGCAGAAAGAGTACTTTCGTCTGGTGGTGTACAACACCTTTCCAAGTTCCTCAACCCAGCTACGTTGAATTTCTTGAGGTGCCAATTGAGGAATCAAAAGCTTCCCAAAAAACAAAGGAGGTACACAGTAGAGGAAAACATTCTGTCTCTAACCCTTTTTAAGTCCAATCCGAAGGGGTATAGATTGCTCAGTAAGACATTTGCCCTCCCCTCCAGCAGAACATTGCTGAGACTGCTACATAACATACCATTCGGCCCCGGTCTTAATGATCACATGTTTGAGCAATTGAGACTGGCCGTCGATAAAATGGATGTTAAGGATAGGCTGTGTGCTCTCATTTTTGATGAGATCTCTTTATCAACTGCTATCAGATATGATAAGTCTGAAGATCTCGTGGTTGGTTTAGAGGATCATGGATCAGAGAGGAGAGCACTCTTAGCAGACCACGCAAATGTTTTTTTTTTAATGTTTATAGGCAATATAAACAGCCTGTTGCCTTCACCTTCAGCAATGGTGCAATTAAGGCAGCAAAATTGAAAATTTTTATTGAAGATGTCATTGAAAAGTGTCAGCTTATTGGTCTTGAAGTCCTTGTCACGATCTGTGACCAGCGTTCTTCAAACCAATCTGCTATAAGAATGCTGATGGAAGAAAGAAGAGCGTGGTGTCTAAGGGAGGGCAAGGAAGATAGATATTTCGGTTTCCTTGTTAATGGTGAGGAGATTATTCCTCTTTTTGATACTCCTCATTTATTGAAAGGAATCCGAAATAATCTCCTATCCAAGGATGCGCATTTTTTTCTTGGTGGTGTGGAAAAAGTTGCAAAATGGTCGCATATTGAGCAATTTCACCATTTGGACTCCTCTGATCCAACAACAAAATTGTGTTCTAAATTAACAGATGCACAGTTTTACCTTTCAAAATCAATAAAATGAAGGTAAAAATGTGCACCCAAGTATTTAGCTACACAGTAGGAAGAAAATTTCTGAGTGGGGTGAGCAACAATTTTTTTAAATTTTCCTCATCCAATATCGAGATAAATATTTTCAGATATCAAGATAATTTAATTGTGTAATGCCCATTTTATCTTTTGGTGTTTCGGCTTTATTACTTGTGTTATAATAATTTTCATTTTTCTAGGCATCCAGAGCAAGTTCAGCTTACCTCCTGAAGCCAGAGACACAGGGGAGTTAATTTTGCTTTAAGATATAATTTTTGATTCCCTGAATGTCAGAAACACTAAGAGGACCGCAAAACCTATGAAGAGGCCAGTAAGTTTGAATTCAGAACATGAAACTTTTTGGTACGAAGCCATTCATGTTCTGAAAAGTATGAGATTCTACTGTCCTCTAAAAAAACGTTCTGTCATTGTACCATCTATAAAAAATCTCATTCATACTCTGCAAGCATTTATTTATTTGAGAAATGAGTAATTGAATGAAAGGAGTTTTGATTACATTTTAACTGGATCCTTAAATCAAGACTGTTTGGAAAATTTCTTCAGTTACATTAGGTCCCCACGGAGTAAGGAACATCAATCCAGATGTTGGATACTTCATGACATCTTTCAAAACACTGATTATTAACAATTTCATGTCAGTACACTCAGTTGGTGCTAATTGTTAGCAAGATTGGAGTACTCATTGTTTAGATAATTTCAGATCTTTTCTGACAGGAACAATGACTCGTGGTCAACGTTCTTTGTCAGATGATGAATTTCCTCTAGTTATTCCTTACAATTTAGCTTCACATAATAGAAACAGAATTGAAAGGTGCACTCTCGTTTATATGTGTGATGCAATTTGCCGAATAATTCTGAAGAGGAATTCTGTCAAAGGTTGTGTGACCTGTAAGGATAACTTGTTGAGAAATAATGATTTAGTGAAAGATCTAGATTTCATTGAAAGTCGAAAATATGAATTTGGTGAATTGACGAAACCAGGTCACTTCACAAATTTTTTATTTATACAATGATTTAATTTACTTTTTTATTTAATACCTAGAATTCGTTCAAAAACTAATATTTTTAAATTTCTTGAAAATTTTCTATTCAGCAAATTCAATTTTCAAGTCCTGAAGTGTCCTTCACATGACCTGGGTAATGTTTTATGCAAAACAATTGTAAGATGTTGCTTATTCTGATAGTGCAAGCAAGTCAATAGATATGCAAATGGTACTGACAGGAAATTTTCCAAATATCTTTTGACAAATCCCAAGAAGAATTATGTGGATCCAACTCATTTTGAGTTGGATCCATTTTGAGTTTTGACAAGGAGGTTTTGCAAATAAATAAATGTTTGTTTTCACCCTAGGTTTCGGTCCTTTTGTTTTCAGGGTCATCACTCATTTTATCTAATTATATCTTTGTAATCTAAATATTTTATTTTTTATCATTTTATTATTCAAAATTAGTTTATTTTTCTAACTAATGAAAAACATATGTTTTTTCTGTTCATTGCGTTTTGTATATTCATGTTTTTTATTTTTATATTGAAGATATATATACCAGTAAATTATTTATTTCAAAGATTTTACTCTTGTTTGATTGAACAAAAAAATTATAATATATATCAGTACTGTTAAATTGAAGTCTTATTCTGTAGTTTCCAAGAAGCATTGTAATTCATTTTCAATTCGATGTGAGATCAATCAGTTCGATTGCATTCCCATTGTCTTGAAAATAAATTTCGACATCACTTCCAAAATAATACCAACAATACATTTAAAATTTCCCGCCTTGTTGCTAACAGCGCCACCTAGTGAGCGGTATCAAGAACTACAAAATTATTTCAAGTGGAAGTGTAAAATCTATTTCTTCTCTTTTATCTATGGCCGAGACGGCCACAAGTACTGAACTCAATTCAAGTAGTTTTTGTAAATAATAAGTTTTTATTCCTTAAGTTAAGTTGTAAGGATTATACATTCAATCGAAGTCTAGTGTATTTCTACTCCAGTGTCATCGCAATTATACAGTCCACTAGAATCAAGATCAAAAACGGAATAAAACAAATTTTCTAAGTTCTTGATCCCCAACAAATTTGGTCCAATCGACCCGGATTAGTGAATGAGCAAACCTTGGATAGCTCTTAATCAGAAGACGAAACCGTACGACGAGACGGACTAATTATAAAAGACAACGTTTTGACGACAAGATCAAGACTTCCTAGTCATTGGGAAGCAAGAAGGAAGACGGTTCCAGAGACCCATCTACCAACAAGGTGCTAAGAGCAAACTGTGAGTCGACTTTATCCTTTTCCCTTATTATTTTCATCCTATCAAGAGTTCAATATGGAGAATTTAAAACAGTTAAAGTTCAAAAGAGCCCAATGCAAGGCTGCATTAACTCGATTTACAAAATACGTGAATGACCTCAATATAAGTGTTTTTCTTGAAAAAATTTGTTGATGACCTGATAGTTGCAATACCGTGTACGAGATTTGATGAGATACTCTATGTTTTGAACAGTTTTGATTCACATATCCAGTTTACTATCGAAAGTGAAGATGAAAACAACTCTGTTCCATTTTTAGATACGCGAGTTTGCTGGATGGATGAATTAATCAAACTGGATTTGTATCGGAAGGAGACATGTTCAAATAAGTTTATTCATTTCAAATCTGAGTATCCAATACGCATGAAGATAAATTGCATCAAAGAGATGAAAAACAGAATCCAGAGAATCTGCCAAACAGATTTTGTGGATAATAACATCAAGAAGTTACACAGGATCTTTCAAGAGAATTCATACCCAAAACAAATGCTAAACAAGTTTTTATATGAAACGAATTCAATCTCCATACAAGAACCTCAACCAAGACCACGACTGAATGAGAACATGAATGGACTTAACTCGACAATGAAATATGGCAGCCTTCCAAATCTAGGAAATCTAACAAACAAAATAAAAAATTGCTTTGAAGAAGAAGAAGTAAAGATAGCCACCTACAACACGAGAACCATCAAGAATTTATATAGCAAGTTGAAGGATCCGATACCAACACCACTAAAATCAAATGTAATTTATAAAGTCAATTGTTCAGAATGCGACGGCACATATGTAGGGCAGACATCACAATGGAGAATCGATTGACTCTACACAAAAGTGATATCCGAACAATGAACAATCGATTTGCGTTAGCCAAACACTCTATAGATAAAAATCACAAAATAGATTTTGATAGTGTGGAAGTGCTATGCACACAAAATAAATATAACAAAAGACTTCTCCTAGAAATGATAAATATTAAGGAACAAATGAACCCTATAAATAGAAAACCGATGTTCAAAAACTGAGTAATGTATACATATTTATTAACATATCCAAACCACAAAAAAGAAGAGTTTCACAATGATCCTGTAGACGAATCATAATAATTTCAGAAGATCCTTCAATTCTTACCTAGAAAAGTGATTGACAAATGTCGATGACATTAATACTCTATCTTTTACATATCTAAATCGTATTTTTACATAAGTTAATGAAAGTTTTATTTTGGGATAATAACCTCAGATTCTGTAAGTAATTGTTTTGAAATTTTGTATTGTTGTGTATTTTAACTGAATTTTAAATATTTGTAGTGACCCTGAAGAAGGAACAAAATAGTTCCGAAAGCTCGGTGAAGAATAAAGAGTAATCTTGAAACCCTGCATCAGTCGAATTCCCTTAATTCCTCTACATATCGATAGTACGACTGTGAATTTAAATACATAAATATTAAACTATGGCAGTATAAAAAAAAGAAGAACTCGTATGTTCGTCTATGATGAGCACTGAAATAACCTGTTCAATTTCGAATTACATGGTTATGTTATTATTTTGTTATTTCATTTCTGTTATTCGGTTTGCGTACGTCGTTGTGTTTGGTTGTATTGTGATTGTGACTCGTGTTGAAAGTTTTATCATGGCAAATGTTAAAAGGTCGGCGAATTTTACTTGTACTGAAGAAAATATCTTGATGAACTTGGTGAAAAAGTACGGCCATATAATAGAAAATAAAAAAACAGACAGTAATGTTAATAAATCGAAATTTGAATGTTGGAAGCGGATAGAAGATGAGTTCAATAATGAAAGTGGCGTCATATTTCGGGACTCAGGTATTTTTTTAAAAAATACGAAAATTTGAAGAAGCGTGCAATGAAAAGATTTTCAGAGGAGAAATGCTTTTCCCTGGGTACTGGTGGAGGACCTCCGAAAGATGTGAAGATAACTAATATCAATCTTCAAATCAAAGAACTATTGAACACTAGAGTAGTAGGATTGAATAGTGAATTCGGAGGTGACCAAGGTACATTGATAATTCAATTTTAAAACTAAAATTAAGTTGATTTATTTTCTATTTCAGAGCAATTCTTATAGAATGAGGAGGAGCCGCCAGAAAAAGTCATTTTCGAATGGACCCCTCCTGAAATTTCAGAATTGGATGGTGAGTTAAACATATCATAATTCATACCATAGACGCACAAGAAGTATATGTAATATATGTATAGTAGGCCCATGATATATATATTTATATATACCTACATTTACATTGTTTCAGATAGTGCAAAATATTGATAGATTTTTCTTTATTTAACAGATAAAAATTCCAGCGAAGTGAATACTGGCACACCCAGAAGTGAATATCCAGAAAATGTCAGTACGAGCGTTGATTGAAGTATTCTTGGGAAGATACCCAACCAATGTGTTTTCAGTCCTCCTTCCCCTCGCATCCCTGGTCTATCAATTCACAGCCGTAATGTGGCGCCCTCGCAAAATATCGAATCCGAATGTATTTTCTCTATTTCAGTATCGTAATGGGTTCATTACAGTACTAAAAGTAGTGCTGTAATGAAACTCATTGCAGCATTGTTTTCAGTTATATGTTTCGTTTTATTGTTGTCAGTACTGATCTCCGATCGAATTCACTTTCGAATCAAAACAATTCAAATTCCGTGAACTGTCAAATTTCGTATGTCACACCAACTGCCAAGATACAAAACAAAAGTCACTAATCTGAATTTTCATTTGAATTTCGAGAATATTTCACAAAAATTGACTGAAATAGAGAAAATACCGTCTAATACTCGTTGCAGAAGGCAATTCCAACACTCATGCTATCGAAAACTCGCTCCTTCGTCGCTCGTTTTCGAACTTCGCATTCGTGTTGGAATAGGTGCTCATTCTGCAACTTGTTTTAGAATATACTATTAAAACACAGATTTCGGTAAATTTCAAACAGAAACTCGATTTGGATGAGTCATAATACCAGATGTGGAAATTTTATGATGAACAGATGTTTCATTTTGCCTTAGTATTTGAGCGTACTTCAAAAAACGATTTGAGTTTTTGAGTACCTTCACTTCGTCTTCTATATATTTTCTTGATACTCAATATTCTGTTGAAATATGAGATTAATTTTGCTTGAATATTTGTTGATGAAATTTAAGGAGAGCCCTCATATTTTCCAACATGATACTTAAATTTCAAACGGGAATAGTAGAGTTTGGAATTTTAATTTTTATAAGACGGCGGTATTATAAAAGTTTGATTGCACCGTAAGATTCGTTGAAATTTTCAGATGAAAGGATTCGGTTCGTTCGAATTTACGTAAATATTCTTGAGTTGAGTGAAACTTTAAAAAAAATTGAGAAAACAATAAACTCTTCAATTTGAATAATACCGTTGATTGAAGTATACTTCAATCAATGGTAATACACTTACTTTCGAAGCTTGAAAATTTTAGTTTCTCAATTCATTGGTCTACAATTTTACGGATTCTTGGAAGCCATGCAATCCCCGGATAAATCAGGAAGAAAGTTTTAAAAATTTTTATTTTTGCTCTACGCGCAAAGAGAAATATTTCAGAACTAGGCCGGTGCAAAGAACCCATAGCCTTTTATTCATATCCGATATATGACTATTTGTCTTCGAGATATCCGATTTTGAATGCAAAAAGATCCTTTTCACTCAATTTACTGCTACTGATCGCCTAGCGAGCCAACAGGGGGTTTCTGTTTTAGTAGAATATTTCCTACAAAAATCTGATATGCTTAATTAACGTGAAAAAGTGAAAAAAAAAGGCAATTTTTTCGGTTAATGGATTGTATCTTCGTCAATATTGTGGGGAAATCTTAGGTTTTAAGGAAATTTTACAGCCTGATGATCCCCAAAGTTCCCCCTGAATCGGTAGATCGATTGGTTTAGCGGTTTTCTTGGACCGATTTATGGAAATTTTGAAAAAAATTAACAGAAAAAACGATATTTTTCTTTTAAAATGGATATCTTGAAGCGAATGATCAAATTCGATGGTCGCAAGAAGCAAATTAGAGCTAAATAAACAGGCTATGCGACCTTTGCATCGGTCTAGCTCGAAAAAATTTTTCCATGCGTGTAGAGCCGTAGAGCAAAAATAAAAATTTCTAAAATTTTTTCTTCCTGATTTATCCTAGGATTGCAAATTGTAAAACAAAGAATTAAGAAACCAGAGTCTTCAAGCTTCAAAAGTAGGTTTTTTGTTATTTCCTATAGGACCATTTTTCACTGAGATACAAGCCGTTGAAAATCATCAAAAAATTTTTCAGTTCCTTCAATTATTGCGCAAATTATATATCAAATATTCCTCCCATTCACAATGTGCATTCATTTCAGAAATTTTTATTTTTGCTCTATGCGCATCGAAAATTTTTTTCGAGCTAGACCGATGCAAAGGCCCCATAGATTGTTTATTCAGAACTAATTTGCTTCTTACGTCCCTCGAATTTGATCATTTGTCTTCAAGATATCCATTTTGAATGAAAAATTTTTTTTTTCTATAAATTTTTTTCAAAATTTCCATAAATCGGTCCACCGATCTACCGATTCAGGGGGATCTTTGGGGAACATCAGGCTGTAAAATTTCCTCATAACCTAAGATTTCCCCCAATATTGATGAAGATACAATCCATTAATTGCATTTTTCTGCTCTTTATTCACGTTAATTAATCATATCAGATTTTTGTAGGAAATTTTCTGCTAAAACAGAAACCGCCTGTTGGCTCGCTAGGCGATCAGTAGCAGTAATTGAGTGAAAAAGGATCTTTTTGCATTCAAAATCGGATATCTCGAAGACAAATGGTCATATATCGGATATGAATAAACCATATACCTATTAAACCGTTGATCTTGATCACAAAACACTAATATTTTGTTATTATGTTAAAAGTTTAAAATTAAAACCAAAAATATGGGAAAAGAAAGCAAAGAGTTGCATCTCATTTTCTTCCGTACTCTATGGTTCTGTCTTTTGGGATAGCTATGGATCAGCGCCATCTATGTGCCTCTAGTCACAATTATTTTGCTAGAAAAGTTGCGCGGCGCCATCTCTGTGTCTTCAGGTAAAACACAATACGCCATCTATCCGTCTTTTTAATTTTGCACTCGTTTTGTCCCGTATGGTTGGGTATCTTCCTGAGAATATTTCAATCAACGGTACGAGCAAGTCTGTTCTTTCAAATACAGGTGAAGTAATTATTTAATTTATATTCGTATTTTTTCAACGGAAAGTTAACATTTCTGTCTTTGGAATCAACTTCATATTGAAGGAAAGTGCTTTACAACTCAGTACAAGTATACAGATGTTTGCTTAAAGTTTATACATTAATTTCGATAGTGCAAAAAATATTAATTTTTTTTTTCAACAGGTAAAAATGGGGAACGTCCATTTGAAATACAAAATAGCAAATCTGATCTGGCCAATATTACTATTCCTGATGAATGTCAAGAAAATTCAGTTCAGATGCTTCGGAAAAAGAAGTCAACAGTTTTGAACACAGGTGAAGCAATTATTTTTTTTTTGGTGAACACTAATTGAAAATGTTTGGCATTCCTGATGAAACAAAAGCTCCAGACCTTCATTTTTTAACATTTTTGTCATAACTTTATGTTGTTGGAAAGACCAGTACAAACTCACAATCACAAAAATATTCAGCTCTGTTATACAGTGAGTGAATGGGCGTCATCCAAAACGAATATAAATGGCGAAAAAAAGAAATGGGCTGAAGAGGAACATGTAAAGAGAGTCAAATTGTTGGAGGAATTCCAAACTACCCGAATGAAATTCCTTGAAGTAGAACACAAGAAGAAATTGGAGATGATAGAAGAGGAAAGAGTAGCCAAACTGGGGATGATCCAAGAGGAAAAAAAAGAAGATTAGAGTTGCTATCTGAAAAACATAAAGTTGAAACGAAATATTTGGACGAAGAAAATAAAATAAAAAAAATATTTTGCTATTGCAACAAAAAAATTTAGTTCAAAAACTCACTGAAAAATGAGTGATGTATATTAAAATAAAGATTCTTATTGAAGTTAAGAGTTTATTAATTGAACTAAACTTAATAATTTATATCACAAATGATTCATTGAAGATTATCGAAATAATCAATCAACTGATGTCGCCTTACATTATTAATATTGCTGATAGAATGAGTGTTCGTATAATGTAAGGTATCTAATGAGTTGACAAAATATACTGCATCTTCTTCATCACTATTAGAGAAAGGAAATGGTTCATTCAAAAATTTTCACATATTTTCTAGTACTGCAGTAGCTATTACAACAGCCTCAACTTTTTCAATACTCAGACGAATCCCAAAAGCCAAGATTTGAAACCTTCTTTTCCATTGTCCAAACGTCCTTTCAATACAATTTCTTGTCCTTATGTGTGCTTCGTTGAAAAAAGACGTTCACCTCTACTTTGTGGATTTGCTAGGGGTGTAATCAAATAAATTTTTGAGTCCGTAACCACTATCCCCAACAATGACATATTCTCCAAATACTCCATGTTCAAACTTTGCCCTTATACTAGAGTTTGAAAATATTTGTGAATCGTGACTTGATCCAGGCCACCGACACACGATATCTTTAAAAGAACAGTTTGCATCACAAACAGCTTTTCGATTCCTATAAATTTCCGCATCATGTCCTCCTGGAGACAAAATTTAATATGAGTACAATCAATTGCTCCAATACATTTTGGAAACCTTGCCACATCATAAAACGTTTCACAAGGCTTAAGCCGTAGATATCCGGGCTTGAGCGCCCGAATTTGGAAGCTCAAGTTGAGGGAAGTTCAGCGTTGAACTCGAACTGTACAACAGATATTTCCGATTTGAGTAGGGTTTAGTCTTGAACTCGGCTCTTTGGTTCTTGAGCTCGGACTGTACAGGGTGAGCAAAATTGGTGATACATGAACTACAACTTTTTAACCCAACGAGATAAAGAAAAATGAATGGCACGTTACGGTGGTCTTTTTTAGAGAAACTGATAATGCCATCAACTGCATTATCTTCTTTTGTTTTCGAGTTATAGGCCAAACTTGATATTTGGGCGATATTAACTTTGGTCATTATCTCTGTTCCTGTTTATGCTAGGATGTGGAAATAAAAACATTATACAGGCACTTTTTCATAGCAAGCCAGTAGCGTACTTTGTTTTTTTCCCAAGAGGTTTCCTTGCTGAGCTATAACAAAAAGTTGTGTTTTTTTCTTATGGAAACTATAGTTTCAAATGGCTTAGGAAGAATCGCCATTTTTTTCCCGTTTCAGAAATATATCATACATCATACATCGCCCTCAGATTCATTCAGATATCATGAAAAATATTGTTTGTATGTGAAATTTGAATTATTGAGTATTAAGTAGGCTTAATCACAAAATAATATGTCTCTACGCATAGTGATTTTCAAAAATTTCCATATTGCCGGCAATAATGACTTCTAATAATTGACAGTTGTTCTGAACAGAGATCGCACCACGGAGAATTGAATCAAGTATCCAATCACAAAATAATTATGACACCATGCGTAGAGACATATAATTCTGTGATTAAGCCTACTTAATACTCAATGATTCAAATTTCACATACAAACTATATTTTCATGATATCTGGATGAATCTGAGGGCGATGTATGATGTATGATATATGATATATTTCTGAAACGGGAAAAAATGGTGATTCTTCCTAAGCTATTTGAGACTATCGTTTCCATAAGAAAAAACACAACTTTATGTCATAGCTCAGCAAGGGAACCTCTTGGGAAAAAACAAAGTACGCTACTGGTTTGCTATGAAAAAAGTGCCTGTATAATATTTTTATTTCAACATCCAAGCATAAACAGGAACGGAGATAATGACCAAAGTTGAAATCGCCCAAATTTCAATTTTGGCCTATAACTCGAAAACAAAAGAAGATAGAATAATGCAGTTGATGGCATTATCAGTTTCTTTAAAAAAGACCACCGTAACGTGCCATTCATTTTTCTCTATCTCGTTGGGTTGAAAAGTTGTAGTTCATGTATCACCAATTTTGCCCACCCTGTACAACCGGGCCTCAATCAGACAGAAAAATCCGCCCTAGCGGAACATGCTCTAACAGACAGACACAATATTGTTTTCTCAAAGGCAGAGGCTATTTCGAACATCAAAAGTTTTTATCCTAGGATGAACATGGAAGCCATTGAGATATATAAACATGAGAACAATATGAATAGAAGGGAAGAAACTCCTTTGCTACAAGCGAATGATTTCCGGTGATGACCAAAATCAAGCCAATACGGGAGGGATGGACCAATCAAGATACTACCTTCTCCCGCCAATGATCAGGTTATAAGTTGGGCCATCGGATCGAAGCCAGCATCAGTCAAGTCTTTTTCAGTGAGTCGAGTGTCAGATGTGCTAGTGAACGGATGTGCCAATCCGATCTGTGTTCATCGACGAATCTGTAGTTGTTACTACAAACTGTGGTTTTCACCGCATACGCAGCTGCACGCTGCTCTCCATTACAATTTAATCTTGAAATAATCTGTGATTTTCATCACAAAATCGAAAAAAGTTCAAACCGGTAAAATGGGGTACACTCGGCCCCCACCAATCGAGGAGCTGTACGCCTTAGTCAGACATCTGACTGAGAAAGTAACTCTGCTCACAGCAGAGGTCGCCGCCCTCCGCGTTAAGGACGGCAAAAGAAAGAAGCGGAGTAGAAATGTCTCCACCAGCAGTGCGGTATCGGAAATGAAGAGGACAAGGAGCACGTTCCTGGCCCCCGGACAGACCACCGGAACAGACCCATGGAAGTGGCGATCGAAAGTTCCGAGGACGAGAACACACCATCCGAAGCCAGGATCCAATCAGCGTGGGATAAACCGCTGAAATTCTCTGAAAAAGCCGTCGTCACCACCGACGTTCCCTTGATCGTCCAGCCTACGCCAGCTATTCAGGGTGAGTCTCCTAAAAAACATATAATTCCCCCTATCATATTACAGGATACGTCCAAACGGGCAGCCATATCCTCGCTCCTCAAGTCGAGGAAAATAGACTTCGCCAGGAAAACCATGGCGAACAACAGGTTCAGGATTCAACTGACCACGACAGAAAGCTTCAGGTTCTTGACCAAGGAACTAACGAGTTAGAAAGTGGAATATTTCCACTATTCATTCCCAGAGGACAGACCAGCTCGTCTGGTCATCAGAGGTATCCCGACAGGCGAGGAAGTCATGTCGGAACTAAAGTGAAAGGGCATTGAAGCACTTCAAGTGTCCAGAATGACTAGGAGAAAGAAGGAACTACCACTTATGCTGGTAGTTGTTCCAACATCGCAGGAAGGAGCGATGATGCAAATCTCCAGACTGTGCGATCTCGTCGTGAAAGTCGAGAAAGCGCACACAAAGAAGGAAACTCAACAATGCCACCGTTGTCAGGGCTTCCATCACACCCAAAGATTTTGCCATCTCACGGAGAGGTGTGTGAAATGCGGAGACAAGCATTCCACGGCGAAATGCAAAAAGCCGAAAACCACAGCTGCCAAATGCGCAAATTGTGGAGGCCCGCAACCGGCGAGCTAAAGAGGCTGTCCGAAATTCCCCAATTTGGAAAAAAGCAAGAAACAAGGACCGAAGAAACCCCAACAAAAGACGAAGGAAGAGAAGAAATCGGCAAAGAAGCAAAGTCGTCCGAAGAAAACGACCAGCAATGCTTCATCCGACCGAAGAGATCCGCAAGTAGGACTTATGATCAAGGGAATCGTCACTGCGATAGAAAAATGCAGAGACGCCAGCGGGATCATTAGGATGATGAAGAACTTCACATCCAAGATCTAGGACGTCTACTATCGGTAAGTATGTCTAATACACATCCAAATCCTTTTTCCCTACAGATCGCCTTCTGGAATGCCAACGGTCTCCAAATAGGAAGAAACGAGCTCGAGGAATTCATCAACAGCGAGGGCATCGATGTCATGCTATTGAGCGAAACTCGTCTCCGGACTACCGACCGTGACCCGAACATACCAGGATTTTCCCTACATCGATCTGACCGTCTCATCGGAAATGGTATTGGTACCGCCATCTAAGTAAGTAATGCAATCAGACACTATGTTTCAGAGATCCCAAATCTGCAACATTTAGAAGCCACCGGAATAGTTGTATCCCCGAGCAACGGTCCTTTACATCACCTCCTAGAAGACGATCTTCGTATCATCTTCAACGACAATATCTCGACCATCGCAGCTGGCGATTTTAATGCCAAAAGCCCAGCATGGCATAGCAGGAACAAAAACCGAAATGGGCGTGTCTTAGAAAAGTTCACGCTAGAGAACCCCGAAGTGACAGTTGTGGCTCCGACGGAGCCGACTTACTTCAACTATTCAACGGATACTCCAGATGTTCTCGATATCGCTCTGATGAAGAACGTGAACAGAAAAATCCAACTCAGTACCAAGGAGGCACTGAGCTCAGACCATAAACCAGTCGTTGTGCAACTAGGAGGAAGCATAAACTTTCTACCGAAACGGTTAAGGAAGAAGATAGACTGGGAGAACTTCTCTTCAACCACTGATGAGAAACTTCAGTCCATGGACACAGGAACAGGGGAAATTATGAACTCTGAAATCCTGGATCGAGCCGTAGAAGAATTCGAGGAAATTCTTCGATCGTCGGTCGATATAGCCACGATATACTCTGACGACCTCCAGCCGTTTAGGCGCACGATACCGTACCGGATCGAGAAGCTGATCAGAGAGAAGAACAAGGCCAGAAGGTAGTTCCGGTATTCAATCGGATCGCACCGCAGCGAACAGTCTCAAATGAAGTACGCAAAGCGCTGTCACAGTTCAGGAACGAACAATGGCAGATCAAGCTACAGGACCTAAATAACAAGGACAACTCGATATGGAAAATGTTCCTCAAACAGAACGGAAGACTTTACCTCCAATCTCAGCAGCAACTTCGAGGTTTCTTCGCTTATGAACTTTCACCTTACCCTCTATCTCTTTTCGATGAAAGTGGCATGCGAAACAGCAAAAATCTGTGCTTTATGATCTGTTCACTCCAACTGACGACAATGTCACTTTAGGGGATGTACAATATGTTATCGATGGATTAATAACTTTGTTGGTGTCAAAACTGCAACATAATGGATACAATGCTATACAGAGCAACGAAGATGCCGATACATTGATCGTTGCAACTGCTCTGAATCTATCTTCAGTCTACGAGAAAGTCGTCATTGTAGGAGAAGATGTCGACTTGCTCGTTGTATTAACTGGCGCGGAAGAAATAAAACGCAATGTTTACCTTATGAAACCGGAAAAGGAAAGTCCTCGAAACTTGTATATTTCAGTGACAGTCTGAAAAATAAAAATTTTACCACCGTACGTTCTGACGTGCCACGCGTTTACGGAATTTCAATCGAGGAAAAAAAATTGACGTCCCTTGTTGCCAAACATGAAGACATGATTGCCAACGCAAACCCAGTCATCATTGCCGATGCCGGAGAAAAATCAGGGCTAGAATGTATGGAGGGAAATCGCTCAAATACGAAGGATTCGCACGTTCTATAACAAAGAGCAAATTCAACATTGCTGGATTACCACCTACCAAAGCAGCCGCAGCACAACATTCGTATCGCGTTTACCATCAGCTCCAGCAGTGGATGGGTAAGTTTAGATTAAATTGAATCTTATTACCTAAAAACGTTTTTTTTTATTTTTCCTTTACTGCTTGTTAACAATATCTGTTGTAACGTTATTAATCCTTTAAAGGGCGAAACGTACCGGCTACATTATATTTGAATAAAATATTTTACTTTGAATAGATATGAATTGTTGTAAAATATTTTATTGGGGCACAGGAGAGGTCATAGAAGCTAGTCAAATTTAACACAAAATAATAAAGTTATCAACTCAAAATGTTTTCATTATTATTATAATGAACACTGAATCTGTTTTTCGCTTATGGAACTAGTCGAAATTTGAAGATATAACAAACAAGTGAATCAGGTGCCCTGTTTCGAATTGAGAAAGAATCATCAACAGAGAAAATAATGAAAAAATTGAGTGTAATTAAAATATTAATGAGATAAATAAAAAGAAAAAATTATTGGCTTTGATATTTCCTTAATAGAAAAAAATGGAGTGAGGGATTTACCTATATCGTTAGATTCTCTTCATAAAGAGGAATCAACTTAAATGAATATGAAACAATTAATGGAAGCTTGTGAACGTTTGTCTGTATCAATACTGCCAAATGAAATTGAAGCTGTTGAAAGGGCTACAAAAGAACAATCTAAAAGTAGCCTCTGGTATAAAAATATAGAAGTGGAAGAATTACAGCTTCTAATTTCAAGGCAGCTTGTCAGACATCTATTGAGAAGCCATCACTAACATTGATAAAAAACAATTTCATCCGGAAAAAGTGAGGGAATACTCAAAACAAATTCGATATGGATACAGTGCGAAAAAAAGCGCTGACGGAATACACAAATTTGATGAGGGAGGTTCATGGCCCAGTTTCGATAAAGATGTGTGGTTTTGTAATTAGCGCACAAAATCCAATTTTTGGACTTCGCCAGATGCCTTAATAACATGCACATGCTGTGGCACTGGATGTGTGGAAATAAAGTGTCCATATACTCTACAGTACATTACCCTTTTCGAATATGTTAAGCTAAAATGCTCCTGTTTAGAATATAACAATGATATATTCAGTTTGAAAAAAACCATCAGTATTACTTTCAGATTCAAATGCAAATGTAGGTGACCAATCACCAATACTGTGATTTTGTAGTATGGTCGAAAAACATATTGTTTCAAGAAAGAATATTGTTTGATAATACTTTTTTTTTCCAAAAATGTGGAAAAATCAATTTTATTTTCCAACAAAGTTTTGAAGCCAGAACTTGTAGCGAGTTATTTTACAAGACTTAAATCAGGACAAATTGAAATCTGGTGCGTATGTAAAAAACCAGATGATGGCAGGCCAATGATGAGGTGTGACAATGAAGAGTGTATTGTCCAATGGTACCATTTCCAGTGCATGGGATTAATAGATGAACCTGACGACATTTGGTTTTGCCCTCAATGCGAGGAATCAGAGTGAATGATACATACATTTCAAAAACACGAATAAATGTAAAGACAATATCAGAAATATCAAATCAATCACAACACGAAACTTTGCCAACAGTTGGCTACAATGAACATTATAAAAATCTCACTACAATTGCTGTTGATTTTCATCGACAGTGACAAAAAAAAACCTAAATATTAAAGATTTTCAACTTTTCATCAGCAAAAAACCTCCCCTAGAGCTTCACAACTTTCCTCATCTTAGAATATTGAAGGTGAAGAAACAAATTGAAAATCAGCAAGAACTTCATATATGAGAAAAAGAACAGCTGAAATGGAGTACAAGCTGGTAGAGCTCAAAGTTGAAGAGCAAATGAAGAACATGTCCCTAGGTATTGATCAAAAGTCTGATAAAGAGAAATTTGATATAGACAAGATACGAAATTTTGATTTCATGACTATTGTTAAGGAATTTTGTACTAAATACTGGCTCTGCTGAAATTTATAACAAATCAACAACAAAAGGGCCCAATTGCCTGAAGATTTCAGGTGATTTTTAGAAAGCAATGGTATGAATGACTCATAATTTATGAAAATATGAGTAGGGAAAACAAAAATAAATCAAAATTGAGTAGTATAGCTCAGAATAAAAGGAAAACAATCAAATTGGCTAGACTGAATGTGGAGATGAGTTCGTGAAAGCAATATCTCAGAAAACAAAAAAAAAATTGGCTCAAAAACGAAATGTGGTTAAGGGGATAATTCTCTAATGGGCGAACTCTAATTTTTATTATAATTGGTCCGCACCGATTCTATTGAGCAAAGATCGTCCCAAGTAAAGCACAATCATAAAATAAAGAAGCGACAAATCAAAACAACTTACTCAAGACAAACAATATTTTGACTCACCTGTATGTAATCTTAATAAAACGTGTGCACTGGTCCTCAATGGTAGCACGACTGGACTGAACTTGACTCAACCCGATTAACCCAACCTCACACGAGTTGAGGTATTGTGCGTTTTGTACCACAGAAGATTTCGTGGTGGGGGGAGCTTCTCAGTGGTCTTTTGTCCGGATCTGGCCTTAGGTTCTGATCAAAATACTCCTTGTAGTTAGTTTTACTCGGTTTGAGCTAGCGCACAAGCAGGCAAAGTCCACGTGGTGCATTGAGCCAATTTGAAATGAAGTAGTTTTTTACATGAATATAAATATAACAAGATCTCAATATAAAAATATTATAATTTTTCATCAGAATTATTCAACTCCCACTAATCTGTCTTCATTTTCTTTCATCAGCCTGTATTTTGGCAAATGATTTACTTTATCCGAAAATGTTTTCAAAATTTCGGCAACTTCGAGGTGCTGTAGCAGCCACAAAAATTAGAATGTGGGGAGTGGAGATGCTGATTGGTTCTCCGCGAATAAAATGTTTCAATTTTCGTGGTCCTATCGCGACTAGTTTGGATTTTATGAATGTTTCCGCGAAGGTCCAATTTTTTGAATTTTCCATCTACTATAAATCAAACATTGAGGGTTTTCTACTTGGGTTTTCATGACCTACGAATTGTAAAAATTCATAGAGAAAAAAAACCAGAACTTCTGTATTTTGTCCAGCGTTCTATGTTAAAAAATATGTAATTTTTTGAGGACCTGTTGAAGCAGCTGAAAGGTGCTGTGAAACGTCGCTGAATATAAAATTTTTTGGTAATACCCAGCTTTCATAGTCCTAGATCGCACAATATACCTAAATTCTCATAGTGATAGGCCAACTTCAACCTTTGCCTTTCAATATCAACTATTTATGTGGCCATCGAATTCAAATATATTTCTTTCCAATTTCACAGATAAATTCACACAAAATTGAATAATTTTTATACCATTACTGGAATATTCATGCATGGGATAGTCTCTTTGGAGAAAAAATGATTCCTATAATTGTTAAAGAAAAAAATGAAGTGCATAAATGCAAAATCAGACATTTGATGTTTGAGCCCGTGTCGAATTTCTGGTAGATATCTTCACAATACGAGTGGGGAAAATTTGAGAATCGATGAACTTATATAAAATATTCACGAACCCAGTCTTAGGAACCAGGAAGACAACACTCCTGGGAATGCTTTCCCCATAGGAATGGGTATCGATTATTCGATTTATCGGAATAATCGATGTTTTGAAAAAATAATCGATGTTTTTTAATCGATATTTCCATTAACGATTAATCGTAAATTCGATGTTTTTGGAACCATATTTTTACATTTTCAACCAGTAACCTCCGTGAGTTTCATTCGAAGTTTCGATTCGAAGAATCTCTATTGTAAATTATTCACAATTCTTCAATGTGTATTCAGGGTTGCCTACCCCATAACTCAACCATGAAATATTTGAGATATTACTTTCAGTTGCGGTTATGATAATAAGAAGAAGAAAAAGGGGTGCGAGAAGAAAAATACTGGGCAAAAATATTCTTTGATCGAAAGTGGTCACTAACCAAACATTGCAATTTTCTGCCTTTCTCGTTTCTCTTTTGATTCTGTCTTAAAGTCTTAACACATCGTCGTCTCGTTATCGTTATTATCCATAAGGACCATAGTATTCATTCGTTTCGATTTAAAAATTCTAAGTATTTCTACTTATACAGTGAGTGAAGTGAATGATAAGTTTTGTTCATAGTTTGTATCATCTATTCTAGTTCCAACTTCGTTATCTATTAAGAACTTTAAATATTCGCTAAAGTGCAGTTTGGGAACATTTCGAAAAAAAGACAAGAACTCTGCCAAGTGCCGACATTGCGGAGTCTTATTAAAAACGTCAGGAAATACGACAAATTTGAAAAACCACCTCGAGCACAAACATCCAAAATCAGTTTGAAAAGGCCTGGGGAGTTCACAGGCACAGAGGCCTTAGAAGTGACACGACTGAAACCATCAACTTCAACTAGTGCATCTCCGTCAACATCAACCATAACCTCCTTCAATTAACAAGCCGCGAACAGCTGAGATATGGCAACGCAGCGGAAGGCCGAGAAGTTTCTGACGCCATTTGTGGACGCCTTGTTGTTTGTTGTGTTTGTGAATCAATGGCGACCGCTCGTACTGATTTTTCCAATACAGTATTGAATTTCGGGCATGAGTCCTGGTTAGTCATCAAACAAAACCAGTTCACGAAATGTGGAAATACATTTTCTATTGCAAAAGTGGAAACAGCGACATTGAAAGCCACAATTGTTTTTGTACACAAACGAGCAGTGTCAGCAGCAAGTTCGAATATTTCAAGAAATAAGAATTTGGATAATTGATGGCATTTGTCCTGGTTCCAGGTTGGAAAGAAATGGTCACATTATTTGTGAAGTGAATTGTGCCCAAAAGAAAAATTCTGTGTGTGTGAATGAAGTGAAATTTCATCTTTCATCAGATGTCCTGTGAAAGAAACTTCTCCTATTTCGAATCATGCCAAATAAATGTTGTGTACCCGGCTGCAAGAGCAATTACAAGACTTCAGGAAACAATTATGTTAGTGTCGTTTCGTTTCCAAAAATGAAGAACTGTATCAATATCGTGGATTAGGCAATTCCAAGAGAAAATTACGTTTCCGATAAATTCAGTTTGGTTTCCGAAATTCATTTCCATGAAAACGATATCTTGAAATTTTTATGAAGTTTCATTAGCTGACGGAACTAATGAGACGTTAACAACTCAAGGAAAAATCAGTTCCTTTATTTTTTCCAATTTACCGTTTTATTTATCTAAAAAAATTCTCAAACAGAGAACTAATCCCCAGTTTAGAAAAGATGGAACGATTGACTGAAACAATAATGATATGAATGTTTTTTTCAATTCAGATTTGATTAAAGATTATGATTACCTAAAAAATAACTCGACAACAAAATCTACTTTTTTATTACATTTTGGAGAGACTAAAACAGTAAATGTTTTAATAACAAGTGAGACCTTTCAGGTAAAAATTTTCATTAAAGATTCTGAATTATCATCTAAAGATTTGAAATGGATCCTACCTTATATCTCAAGATTTCAAGGTGGTCCCAACTTACAAATGAACTTTCTCGGTATAAATAAATATTATGTAGATGAACGAGGTTTGGAAGGTCCGGATGCTGAATTGTATAAATTGAACAAATCTTTATATTTATTAGAAACATTTTTGTAAGGGGAAGCGAATGAAAATTTTGAAAAACTCTGACATTTCAGATGGTGGCGGATCAAATGTGACAAATTATATGTAAAAAACCGAAATATTTATCATGTAGCATAGTTTTGACATTTATTCTATATTCTCAATCTCCCCTAATTATTTATGTTTATTTCTTCAGCTATAGTTATTAAGTTCAGAGATTTTATTTAAGTTCTGTTATTAAATTTTGTACATGAAGTTATTAAAATGATTT
The DNA here is from genome assembly GCA_038502775.1 of Hippodamia convergens. Lineage (NCBI taxonomy): Eukaryota > Metazoa > Arthropoda > Insecta > Coleoptera > Coccinellidae > Hippodamia > Hippodamia convergens. The sequence continues at coordinate 151,282 of JAVSIQ010000239.1, forward strand.
GGATCTCAAGTTTTTCTCAGATTTACCTGTTATGTTGATTACATTGATTCAAATTCAAAATTTTGTGGCATGAGAGACCCTACACCTTCTCTTTAGTTCTTGCTGAACAACAAATTGGATATGAAATGTGCTGTATTGTCAAAATACATTGATAATCATTAAGTTCTTGTGCTTCTATACAGATCAAATAATTTTGTTAAATTGATATCCACCGATTATAATAAAAATGATGAATCAAACCAATTCATTGGTCAAGTAGGATTTAGTATTGTTGCTTCTAGGTATTTGATAGAATTTAAAATATTCCATATCGACTATTCGACAATTAATTGAAATATATTTGAAAATCGCGCTCCTATTATAACGAATTTACTGCGGCCGTCCGAAGTCCCAGTCGGCCTTCCGGATCCTTCATTTGCGGCGTTGCCACATTTTGTTCACGGCTATGTGTTTAAGATGGCTGTGCATCAACCGTGGCTTCGACTTCATCAACTACTGTAAGTGTGAGTCAACCACTCATTAGTGCAGCACTGGAAAATTTAGCAGCACATAAAACGGGTGGAAGTGCCAATAACAAAATAACGGAGAGTATCGTATATATGATATGCAAAGATTTCCAACCATTATCCCTAGTTGAACAAGATGGTTTTAGGAATCTCCTCAAGACAACTGCCCCTCTGTATACTATTCCTACACGTAAAACTATCCGCTCAAGAATAATAGAGAAATATGAAGTCATCTCGGGGATCTTCAAAGCTCAGTTGAATTCTGTGGAGAAATATTGTTTCACCACTGACATATGGAGTGATTCCCAAAACAGGAGTTTTCTGAGCCTCACGATTCATTATCTGAACATCGATGAAGACTGCATTGCCAGAGGCACTATCAGGATGCTGCAGCTGACTGAACGACATACTTCTGATAACATTGTGCAAGGCTTTCAAAATATGTTTCAGGAATGGGGGCTAGAAGTGGACAAAACACTTGCAGTCATTTCAGATAATGCTGCTTATATTACCAAGGCTGTGGAAATGATGTTTGATAGGAATAAACATATTCCCTGTTTTGCCCACACCTTAAATCTGCTCTCCACGAAAGCAATTGAAGATGTGGGAAAACTGAAAAATGTATTGAAGAAAGTCAAGGATATTGTGATCTGGTTCAATCACAGCAACTTGGCATGTGATGAGTTGAGGAAAGTCTCTGATAAATCAGTCATTCAGGATGTGCCAACTAGGTGGAACTCCACATATAATATATTGAAGAGATTTATAGAGCTGCGATCTCAAATTAATGAGATAGTAAATAGAAACATAACAGCCCCCAATATGCTCTCAGCTGCAGAGATGGAAATTCTTCAAGAAGTATGTCAGGTTTTAGAGCCGCTGTCGACAGCTACAAATGACATTAGTTCTGAAAGTCACCTAACTAGCAGTATGGCGATTCCTGTGGCTGCCATTTTAAAAGACGCATTGGAAATTTGGACCCAAAACATCCAGTTGCAAAGGCCTTGGGGTATCAGTTCCAACACACCATAAAAAGCGTTTTGGTATGATAGAACAGGTGTCACTTTTAGCTGTCTCGTGTATTTTGGATCCGAGATTCAAACAAATGTATTTTAAAGATCCGCCTAGTCTGGCCAAGGCAATAAATTTAATATCCAAAACCATAAGAGAGAACCAGTCACTATCTCCGAATCCAGGTGAACTATCCTCAGACTAGGATTCATCTGGGTCAGGTCCTACAGCTTCATCTTCGTCCCTATTCAAAATGCACAACAAAAACATTCAGAAATCCTGGCCAAAAGGTGGGCTTCAAAAGACTCAGACTTATCAAAGCCTAACAGTATGGCGGAAGAATTAGCTCTGTATTTGAGAGCTCCACCGGAAAGAATAGAACAGAACCCAATTTTATATTGGAAACAGATGAAGGATACTTTTCCTGCAGTTTCTTCGATTGCACTGAAGTATGTGCCAACTATAGCAACTTCGGTGCCTTCGGAGAGGCTCTTCTCGGAAGCAGGCCAGATTCTGAGAGAACAGAGGAGCAGGTTAACTGCTCAAATTATTGTTTTTGAAAGATATAGATAGGAAGTTTTGGTACTGAATGACTCTTAAAAAGTTTAATGTTTTTTCAATAAAATTATTATTTATGATGTTTTTGTTATTTTCGTTCTTCATTATCTAATAAATTGAAAAAGAAATTGGTGGTTGTGAGAATTATTTAAAAAAAAATTATGCTTCAATCTTCATAGTTATACATTTTTATTAACTGCTGGATGAACAAAATTATATAGGTACAACAAAAATAAACAATTGCTCCTACCAACGTGAATGAATAGTGAGTGAAATAATCCCACTAAATTTGTATTTGCTGTCAAATCACGAAATAATCGATTAATCGGATTAATCGATGTTTTTAAAAACGATTAATCGGTGTATCGATTAGTTACATGAAAAAATTAATCGATGTCAATAATCGATCTTTTTCAGTTCGATACCCATCCTTATTCCCCCAACAGAGTCAACATTGATAGAACCATGGAGGTAGAAGAAGGGGAGGTAGCATATCCTATGTTTCCCTTGCTATGAAAGTGTCACCAAAAATCCGCCATGTTGCGGAGCCAAATTTGTGGCGGGAATTTTGTATATTTGAATTTTTACAATTCGAAGTTTGTTCGATTCTCTTTTAATGACCAAAAGATGAATAAATAATGATCGAAACAAATCAAGGAGTCAAAATATCATAAACAATGGCTTTTAATGAATTGGTGAGTTGAATTACGTACGGAATTAATAATTTTTTCCTGTAATTAATTATACATTCTATTTTTTCAATTAAGGTACATACAAATTCAGATAATATGCAATGAAACAAATAGGTAAATTATCTCGTGTACCCCTATCAATTAAAGTTGTATGCAACAATAATTAAACCATGTATTTACAAACGTCAAAAAATTCAACTTTTCACCATTAATTTTCGAGTAAGATCAGCATATGCTGCACAAGAAAACATTTCTTATATGTTTTTTCACTACATACAACTGCCGAAACCAACGAAGGAATAATAAATAAGGCCAAAATTGCAGAACCTACAGTTTAAAATACCTCGAAGTCGGCCATCTTGGGGTGCCAAATCCGGATTTGTTTTGGTGACACTTTTCAAACGTTATGCCCCCTCCACTTACTTTACCTCCATGGATAGAACCATGTAGGTAGAGGAAGTGTAGGGGACATAACGTTTGAAAAGTGTCACCAAAACAAATTTGAAAGTGGCTCCCCAAGATGGCCGCCGTCGAGTTATTTAAAATGTAGTTTCTACAATTTTTGCCTTATTTATTATTCGTTCGTTCGTTGTGGCAGTTGTATGCAGTGGAAAAATATAAATAAAAATGGTTTCTTGTCCGGTATATAGTTGTGCCAATACATCGAAAAATAAAAATCCTGCAGTTACATTTCACAGGTGAGCTTTTCGAGTCTCTTCATCATGTTTTTTTCATTACTATGTTAATAAAATATCCAAAACCCACTTATGCCTTTTCTCCTGTGAAGCCTGAGAGAAGGGACCAGTGGGTCAATGCAATTAGAAGAAAGAACTGGTATCCGACATCCACTGCCAGGATTTGTTCTGTTCATTTCAGAGAAGAGTATATGGATAGAATCTCTCTTTCGTGTGTCAGAATTAGGGAAAATGCTGTACCTTCCATTTTTCCAGAATATGCCTCAAAACAACCAAGAAATAAGGTAAGATTCAGTTGTTCTTTGAGAACTTCTGGTATTGTGTAGAGTAGAGAACAGTAGAGCTCGAATGAGCATGAACCTGATCCTATGTTTGATCATAATTACTTTTCTGTGTCCGAGAATTTGAATTTGTCTGAAATGACAAATGACATCATATATTGAATTTCAGGTTTTGTTGTACATCACCTTAAGAAAAAAATGATGTGTGAGGAGTGCATTGCCACATTAGAAAATAATTACCCACGACCAATAACTTGGTGTGCCTGAAGAGTAAGGGTGGTCCCATTCATCCATCAAGTGATGTCGTGAAAATTTGTTATCTAGCTGAAACACATTTCAGAGTTATTATTATCAATTTCAACAACTGGCGACCGTGACAGGAATTTGAAGGTAATTTATTTTTGTGTTCCTTCACGAAGTCACTCAGATCATTGAACACCTTGTTGGATCAAGAAAGTTCGAGTACTGTGTGAAGCAAAGCAGCCTTTGAATTGCTGGTGAGAAAATATCAGGAATTAGAAGAAGTTTCCAAGGCGATTCTAGAAGAAATGTTCGCTGGTGAAGACATTGACGAGGACGACCTAAAGAAGAGAGTATGAGAGCCAATTCATAGCGACGAAATGCCAGTACGAGGTCAAGATGGCTTCGTATGAAGAACAGGCCCAAAGCGGGAGCAGCAGTGAAAATTCGACGTCCAGAGCGAGGTGCAATCTTCCAGAAGTGGAGCTTGCCAAATTCAGCGGGAATATTTTTTGGTTTATTAGAGAATCCTCAACAGACAAGCTTCTTGACATTGCTAACATTTTCTAATCATATACAAAGCGAATCACCTCAAGAATACTTTTAAAAAGTGAACAATTCAATTGTTTTAATGTACAAATGAAATGAGTTCTCACATTTTAGTAACAAAAAATATTTCAAAATGCTATCAGTTCATGATCAAATCAAAAGTATTAGAAAAAATAACATTTGTAACGATAAGGTTGACAATTTTTTTTCTTTTTACGCTTTCTTTATTCTTCATAGTGATTATATACCACTCTAGAGAGAACTTTGCAATCAATTGCATCCGTAGTTTTCGAAATTTTCATTTTATGACGAGTTCAAAATTTTCTTATGAACTAATTATGAAGTGTACAATAATTCATTTAGAATTCCGAATATTAAAATGACAATTCTTGATGTATTTTTTTATTTTCAGCTCTCCTAGAAATATGGATCAAGATGAAATAGAAATTTGTACGATTTGTGACTATTATTTGGACGGCAAAACTGGTGTCATTGTTGTACGAAAAAAGGGCATTCACACTTTCATAGAAAAGAGTAAGTTGAGAGGTGATGATAAATGGAAGCTATGGGAAAATCACGATAGTGTGAAGTTTCATGATAAGTGCCGTAAACGGTATGCAGCTTCTTCAGATCAATCTTCTAAAAAAAAGAAAATTCTCAGATGAACCTCCATTGCATGAAAACTGCATAACATCACAATTATCAACTTCGGCCAACCCACATCATGCAAATAATTCAATGAATTTCGATTTCAAAGATTCATGTCTCATTTGCGCAGAAGCCCTGGATAGGAAAAATAACAAAGTACATTCACTGACTAAAAATAACAATCATTTGATTGCAATCGAGAGAAATGATGAATATGGTGAAGAAATACTTTATCGTCTCGATATGCTATCCAGCTAAGACAGTGTCATTTCATATAATCATCTGCAATGTATGAATTCTATAAAAATCATTCCTACCAAAAAGAAAAAAATATTTCTAAAGAAGAAGCTGAAATCTTGTTCGCAAAAGTAGCAAGTAACATTGAATAGGAAGGAAAATTGCAGTTTGATTTACAGGAATTACGAAATGTTATGGGGGCGAAATTCTTGAGTAATAATATTCTTATCAACAAATTGAAAGAAAAATTCAATACTGACATTTCCATCGAAAAACATCGTGGGAAGCAACCGATATTCTTCTACAAATCTTCGAATATATTGGAGCTCAGTCAAGATTGGCTTTCAAATCCCGATTCCCTCAGCAATGCCCAAAAAAATTTGATTTTATGAGTAGCTGGTGAAATCGTTGTTGCTGATATCAAGAAGAAAAACTATGAATACGAATATTATCCTGCCTCCAGTGAATTCCTGGATAGTACTATATCTGAAATTCCGGAAAGCAATATGACTTTATCATCAATATTCAAAGTAAAGAACCTACGCGATAGCCAGAATAAATTTCGAATTCCTGCAGAAACATCAGCTATAGATCTATCAGCATTGTTGCAAAGAATAGCCGTTATTTATAAGAAAGATTAATCAAAAAAGAGGCTTTTTCTTACGAATTGTCTCCATATCCCTTATCTCTCTTCGACGAACACAGATTAATGAGGAAGAATGTTAAGTCCGAGCTCTATAAATTATTCTCAACCCATCCCCAATCACAACCTCTGCTTTCTGGCATAGTTTATGTTAAATATGGTGGATGGTTGTTACACCAAGTTGTATGGCATCACAGGAAGAAATTCGAGGATATATTAGAAATTTATAGGACATTCACATAGAAAAAATTTGGACAGAATTGTATTCGACGGATATTCTGATGAAATAATCGGAATAAAATCGTATGAACGATTCCGCCGAAAGGAAAAACACGTTGCCTCAGATGTACGAATAAGTGACGAAAAAATGGACACAATGACAAAAAAAAATTCTTGTCAAATATTGTGAATAAGTATAAATTCATTCAAATTCTCTCCAATTACCTTCGAAAACATAACTTCGAAGTAAATATGGCAAAAGAAGATGCCGACGTAGATATAGTGATTATACTTTGAAGGAGAGCATTTCAGAATCAGTGGCAGTGGTTGGCAAAGAGGTAGATCTGCTCATACTTCTCATTGCTCTTACACATCACATCACATCGATATGTATTTTCACAAAATAGTTCCAGGATCTAAGGGCAATGCTTTGTATTCAACATTTCAACATCGCGAATTTAAACCATTCATTCTTTTCGCCCACGCATTTGCTGGATGTGATTCTACTAGTGCTATGTATAATCATGGAAAAAAGAAAATTATACGTGTATTACAGAGAAAACCTGATCTTCAGGAATCCGTGAAAATTTTTTATCAAGAAGACAAAAGTATTACTGAGCTTTATCCTATTGTGGAAAAACTAGTGAGATATCTGTACAATACGAGTGGGGAAAATTTGAGAATCGATGAACTTAGGTATAAAATATTCACGAACCCAGTCTTAATAATAATAATAAAAATTCCGATAACTTGGAACTAGAAGACTCATTGCAAATAGTTGAAAAAAACATTTTCTCAGAAGTATTAAAAGTTACGTCTAGGGATTATATGGATTTAGACCTTTCTGAAAAAAATGTTTGGAAAAACACAGATGTGACACATGTGAGAAATATTCTAAAAGTCAAAATGAACTGACTAATGAAACGATTTATTGCCATTTGAAAAATTATAAGGAGGATGAATTATTTGGCAGCTTGAAAATGCCTCCAAATTTATTTTATGAATAAATAAATCAATTAGATAGTGTTTTCATATCACATTTTCCTAAATTATCTGTTCAAAATAATGTTGGAGTTGAATTGAAAAATATGATGCATATGTGCAGCTCCTCTTTTCATCACCCTTGTGAGGAATTCCCTTTTGAATATTCATTAAATTTATTTGTGAGAATAAGAATTTTTTATACCCTTAAATTTCGTAACAAAAATTTCACTTCCCAAAAAAATTATAAAAAAAGCAAAAAAATTGATAAAAATTAAACATTTATAAATTTGTCATACTTAAAGTTTTATATCATATTGATTATTAAATTTTTTTATTATATATGTATTTATGTTAATTATTTTAATTTAATATCACATTTTTCATTTGGAATTTTTATTTCATGGGCGTGCTTATTTTGTAGAGTGACAATGCGATAAGGGGGGATTTTTCAAGGGTTGTCATAGCAGCTTTTACAATGGGATGAATAATAAATTATTCAGCGAACAGATAAATTGATACAATTGCCTTCAACAGAGCTTGAAAGCTACACCTTGTTCCTGCCTTGATTTCAGTCTGTTCTGAAATATATATGTTCGAGTGCTTGAACAATAGGATAGTTAGAAATTGTATAATTAATTAAGTGGACTTAAAATGAATGTCCTTATCTTGAAAATAGGACGATCAATCGGAAAGAAATATTTCACGTTGTCATAACAATTAAATTTCAACCTTCCTTATTTCGCTTTATCTCTTTCTGAAGGTAGAAACGCCTCAAGAGCAAGAGAAATGGGGCGAATTTATAAGAGGTACGCTCCATCCTTTTCCGAAGATACCATAGCAGTAGAGCACAAGCCAGATGGGGCTGTTTTTCTAGGGTATCTGAATAAACCTACTTTCGAATGCATTAGGAATATAACGATTTTTACTATTTTTAGGAATAAGAGATTGTCGGCATGTCGGCCAATATTTGTCAAAAACACCATAAACAGGCAATTATTGCTGATATGCATCTCTGACGTAGCCAATGTTGAACTGAATATTTAAATGGTTTTTCCCATGGTACTCTTTCACCATTGGTTTTCCCAAGCCCTTTAGGGCCTTTCGTAATATTTATTTTTGCCGCTTTCTGTTGCATATAAGGAATGCAAACATTTCTTATTTTTCTGTTTTTCCGAAGTCTCAAACTTGAAAGGTGTTTTTATTGTGTGTTATTATTGCGTTTAACGAAAATGTCGCGCAAACCAAGTGAAATTTAGAATCACTTCGAGAAGAAAAAGATTCTAATGTATTCGACGAGTGTAAATACTGCAAACAAAATGTTTCCTACAAATCTTCTACGGGAAACTTGAACGCGCATTTAAAGCGATCACATGCATCTATTTCTTTTGGCAACCACAAATGAGAACGGCTGAGCAAAATTCATTGCTAGGCACATCCAGAGAATTTCACATTGTGGCTGTTCCAAGTGAAACCGAACAAAATTTAGTGATAGTGCCACCTGCGAAAAGAAAAAAACGATGTCCAGTTATTTGGTAAAAAAACTGAATGCAGAAGAGCTAAAAGTTGTGGATCGCGATTTGCTGGAATTTTTTATTGCTGATTATCGACCATTCCGAATGGTGGAAGACAAAGGATTCCGGAATTTTATTAGGCATATTCCCGTTATATTCTACCTGCGAGAAAGAGTATATCAGCAACAATGATTCGGCCCCGTATCAAAAAACTTTGAGTGATGTGAAGATGAGGATTGCCCAAGAAGAGGTTTCCGTGTGATTGACCACAGACTGTTGGACTTCGTCACAAACTGAAAATGATATTGGCGTTACTATTTACTACATTGACGATGAGTTCGAGCCGAAACAAGTGCTTCTGGAGTGCAAATCAGTGAAAGAAAGTCACACTAGTGCAAACTTGGCGAAAGAACTGAAAAGTGTTACGGACGACTTCAATGTGACTAATGAAGTTAATTTTGCTGTGTCGGATAACGCCAAAAATCATTGCTTTCGGTAATAAAAACGAAGCTTTCGATATCCCAAAGGCTACAGATTTTGAAATGAAAAACAAAGAGTTCGACAAAAACGCCGAGGAAAAAATCTCCAGAGAAACCTGGAGCAAAAAAGCTAAACGGCACATTCTCATTTTAGTGGGAGATATATGAGGCACATGATGAATAGGGTTATTTCAATAAATTATGAACTGGAAACCATCAATATAATTGATGATGAAGAAATTCTTCCTCCTCCATCAAAATTTTTCAAGGAACCAAGTACAGAACTTCGAAAAAAATGTATGGAGGAACTTCAAAAAATTGAGATTTCATCTGAACAGAGGGAGAAAATATGCAAAGATTCAATTACACAGAGGGATCCTTTGATCTGGAGAAAAGAGAGAAGTAAAAGAATAACGGCATCGTTTTTCTTCAAAATTTGTCGGAGTAGGGAAACCACTAGGGTAAAAATTGTGAAGGAGATCATGGACCAACCTATTCTCAATACCATTGAAACAAACCATGGCATTGAAAATAAAAAATTTGGACGTGCCAAATATACAGAACTTTTCAATACCAATTGTAAACTCAGCGGATTGGTCATTGATAAAACTTATCCCTTTTTGGCTTGTTCTCCGGATGGACTCATTAACGAAAACTGCCTAATTGAAATAAAATGCCTTTTCTCTATTAGATATCAGAATCCAAATGATTCAACCTTGGACTATTTGAGTGATTCCAACGAATTATTGAATAATAATCAGTACTATTACCAAATACAAGGTTTATCAAACATAACTGGAAGAGAATGGTGTGATCTGGTCATTTTCACATTTAAAGGTTTGAGAGTCATCAGAGTGAATAAGGATAAAATTTTCTTTCAAGAAAATATGCTACCTAAATTAAAGTCGTTCTATTATTTCTATTTTTACCGCTGAAAGTGGAAAAATACATTACCAACTTCGAGGAAAGGAAATGGCGAACTATAAAAGATATCGAATTCTTTTCTAACGGTTTGGTGAATGATATTGACTTTTATCAAAACATTAGGGGCTGAAAATAAATGCAATTCCTACAAAAAAACTTACTGAGGGATCTCATGAAACCACTACCATACAGATAAGACGGACTATAATCAAATATGAGCCTGTACAGCCCAATTATAATAATTTTTATCTGCATTATGTTCTTTTTAATTAATAGTAATTCATTTTCTGTTGAAAACTAATTATGGAGCAATGGGAGATCTAGAAACTGATAAACATACAGGTAACGAACTGAAATATTCTCATAGTCATTACATTAAAGTGGCTGCAGAAGCTTAATGTGCTTTGGCAAAAGTTAAGTATTAAGATGTTGCAGTCAAAATTGATGCTTTGAAAATTCGGACAATATGTAACCATCATACATAATAAATGATAAAAGCCTAAGCAGCATAACAGGGCTCAATTGTTTTCAGATGCTAGACACAAGAAAGAAATTCTGCGGTAGTGAATCGGCATCGATACAATGAAGGAACGAGAAATTAGAACTTCTAGAAACAAGCAATTATTCCGACACACCTATAATATGTGATCTCAACGACACGTGTGAACTGGTCTTTACTGGTGGCACTGTTGTAAATGTACACCGAAAGATCACTTATCGTTTTCTATGTGTGACATGCGCAGCATGCTATTTAAATTTTTGAATGTCTATATTTAATCAGTGCTTCATTGAATAAATATAATTAACAACAGGCACGCCTGGACTGAGCCTGACTCAACACGAGTAACCCAACTTAACTCAAGTTGAATCACTGTGCGATCTCTATCACAGAAGATTTCGTGATAGGGAGAGCTTCGAAGCAGGCTTATTAGCCCCTTATCTGGCCTCAGCATTTTGTCAAAATACGCTTTATAGCAGAGACAACCGAGACCGTCAACCTCTATTCAAATTTTATCCGATTTTAAGAATCGTTTGGCATCTCTGTCTGTTCTGTGAAAACTGCATAAGTCTGTCTCAGTCGCATTTGGGACGGGTTTGGCATAGATGGAGCTAAGATCGAGTCCTGGCGAATTCTAGATTTTGTTTGCCGAAAAATAAAAAAAGAAGAAAAAAACATGCACAATGGAAATTATAGATATAACTTTACCTCGTGTAAACAAAAATATGTCATAGTTGCACTTGGTAAGTTGATAACTCAGTACGTTGAACTTTTAGCATTCCTTTATTTTATAAAGTACAATGTATATTTAAGTTAAAACTATGAGTGTGAGACGTTGTATTGTATGTGGACACGGTGAGATGGATGTGAAGAAATTATTTTGTTTTCCATCTGTTCCAAAGAGGTAAGAAGAAAAAGTTGTCTTACCCATTTCAATAAAAGAATTCTAGAATGTGAACAACTCTCAATTAAAATCTTTTGCAGGTATGAATCGTGGATGAAAATTCTAGGTTTCGAAAACACTGGATTCAGAAAAGGATTTCAGTAATGAAGCTTACATGGATTTACCATTATTGAAATTAAGAAGAGATGCCATTCCTATGGCTTGGGTGAATGCTTCAGAACCAGGTATTGATTATATATTGAAAATGTAGATATTCATGTCCATGATTACATTATATTTTTCATTCACTCAAATGATACTATTTTAATTCTCTTCTATTCAGTTGTAGCAAATCAGGAAATTACGCCTTCTGTAATTGAAGAGGAATGTGCTGTGGCATCCAGTTCTTCAGCTTATTTTGCATCAGGTATAGTATTTATTCATAGAAATTTGTAATGTTATTTCATTTTGGATTTTAGATGAACAAGTTTCTTCTTTGAGCCGGCCAGTGACACCTTTATCAAGGAGAGCTAGAATCTTCCGTAAGATCAGCAACTTCACCTTGTCGAATTCTACTCCCAGGAAGAAGAAGTTGGTTGGCATTATTAGGAAAAAAGAAGATTAAAGCTTAGTGTAAAGAAAGAAGTCAAATTATTAGAGATATAACTGACTTATCAACTTTTAAAGAATATGCCGTCCATTACTGCAGATTTCATGATTGCCCAAATTAAAAATTTCAAATGCCAAAGTGCCAAGGCAAGAAGATGGACAGTTGAAGACAAAGTCCTTGCTCTCTCATTGTTCAAAGGAGTCCACGGTGCTACAATTTGCTGCCCTGCCAAGCAAAAATAAAATTCTAAAACTGTTGAAAATGGTCCCTTTCCATGTTGGAATCAATTGATGAGAATCTCCCTAAAGGCAAGCACAGATTTTGTGCCCTTCTATTTGACGAAATGGATGTCAAAGAAGGTGCCCTTTATGATATTGGAGAGGATAAAATCCTTGGATTCGAGGATTTAGAGGATCATAGTTCCAGTAAAAGACTTGCCACAAAAGCCTTAGTGTTTATGCTGGTGGGGTTGAACAAGAATTAGAAGCTACCAGTGGCCTTCTACTTTAGTCATAGGGGTTGTAATGCTGCAGAGTTAAAAAAATGTTTATTAGAAGTTCTCTCTGCAGCAAAACATGTTGCCAATGTGGACATTGCTGTAACAATCTGCGATATGGGAACAAGTAATGTGAGGTGTATGAAAGAGTTAGGTGCGTCACAGGATACTCCTTTTTTCTTTTTTGAAGAAAAAAAGTGCAAAGCATGTTGGATCCACCTCATTTGCTAAAATGTACATATTCACTATTTCGTAAGCATAATGTTCGCCCTCCATGTAAAGATGGGGAAATTTTTCTAGATAAAATCGCAAAATTTCAGGATGTCGTTATGATGTTGCTTATGAAATAGATAAATCAAGGACCAGAGTCTGCAGGGCATTATTTAGAATTAAAAGTATATACTTGAAACCCATATTGCAGTATGCAATGAAAGTCCACATGGCTGCCAAAGTAATGAGCCACACTGTTGCAGCTTACATATTTACTTTGGTCAGTGGAGGTAAGTTATTTTTTTTCTTAATTCAATCCAATTAACAAACATTTTTTTAGGGAAACTCAGCCCCAATGCTCTTTCTAAAGTAGAATTCATTGAAGATGTGGACAAGCTATTCGATAGCTTTAATGGTAGGTTGGAAGACTGCCTTCAAGGGAAAAAGCTGCGAGGACTATTGAAACCTGGCTCGCCTCACCACAAGTACTGGAAAGATGCATATGAGAAGATCTGCCAATTGAAATATCTGAGATACACTAAAAATGGCACTCTCATGCAATCGATGCCTCCTTCCAAACAGGTTGGCTCCAATCGATCAGAGCCATTCAAGGTGTCTGGAAATATTTGAGGAGTGTTGGCTTCATTTCTCTGAAAACCAGATCCTTGAATCAAGATCCCTTAGAGAACCTGTTTGGGCAGATAAGGTATGGTTGTGGATGTAATGACAATCTTACAGTTCAGCAATTCATTGGAAGTTTGAAGACTCAACTTCTCAATGGATTGGTCAACCAAAGTTTGCGGGGAAGAAATTGTGAGATAGACGACAATTCACTTTTGTATAATTTGAAGTCATTTCTCAATATTCCCCTGCAAACTGAGGAACGGGCAACTGTAGAAGAGACTTCTTTGACCAACGAGGAAGCACAATTTGAGATATCTACAGAGATATTGTTACAGTCTCAATTGACTTCAGAGATATTATCTGCAGAAGTTGCACGAGAAGTTTGTTCTGGAAGTCCCGAAGTCTCGTCTGTGGCATATGTGACAGGAGCTATCCTTAAGGTGGTGAAAAAACACATATGCTGTCCCTTCTGTGATATTATGCTAACTGGTTCCAATCTGGAACCACAAAATCTTTTCATGACAAATAAAGAATGGTCGGATGAAAGATCTGTATTGACATATCCAAGCGAAAGCTACACTTTTGCTGTTGGCTGTGGAGTAACAAAGTTGGAGGAATTTTTAAATGAGTGCCTTCTCATCCTCAAATAACATCGACTGCACTGGAGGTACTTAGGTGTACCATTAATTTTGAGTCTCAGCATAAAAATCACATAAGGGACTTAACGACTGCTGCTCTCTGTAGGATTGGCATTCCTTGGTGGTGCCGAAGAAAATGTGAAGAGGTGAAGGCTCAATCAAGAAAAAAAAGGATGGGGAGGAAATTAAAAAGATCTGTCACGATTAATTTTTTTGTATATACTTATTTTAAAAGATGCCTTCATCTCTTTATTTTATAGAAATTTATATATGTACATAATTTTGATAATTGTGAAATAAAATTTTTTTTTTCTAATTTGTCTTTTCATTCACCGAAAATTTGCACATGATGAAAGACTTTCACTTCTGATTTTTTATTTTATTTTGTCTGAAAAATCTCATATTTATCTCTTACATGTGTCTTAAAGAAAAATTGCCTAAAATATCAGGAGTGAAAGTTTCGTCATCATGTTTGCAAGCAGAGAAAAATTGAAAGCATCAATTATTAAGGTCAATTCAAATTTCCCGCTATTCGTTCCATCGATTGAAGCGCCATCTGCTATGAACCCGTCAATAGTTGAAGAGTGATAGAAAATAAAATCGGACTAAGTTTTAGTTCGGAGTTGACGGTCTCGGTTGTCTCTGCTTTATAGTGAGTTTTACTTGTTTCTCGCTTGCGCACAAGCAGACAAACTCCCACGTGGTGCATCGAACCAATTGGAAATGAAATGATTTTTTACGTGGATACAAACATTACAAGATCTATTATATTACTCACGAAAGAAAACACTTCTCATTAAGATTGAAACATGAATAATTCAACTATCCCGAAAAGTTTTTACTTTTTTATAATGCACTTTTCGAGATAGTTGAATTATTCATGTTTCAATCTTAATGAGAAGTGTTTTCTATTGTATGCTGCCTTTCGCCATTCATTTCACAACTTGTCCTATCATCCTGATGAAGGTCCCAAACTAAGGACCGAAATATAGATGTTAAAAGACCAAATGTTGTATTGAATAAATTGAAGCCCTATGCCGAGTACCCAAACAAGAATTTTGAAAATTTTTATGGATTTAGACCTTCCTGAAAAAAATGTGCTGGCTTATGTTTGTGATTACCTCATGAAAAAATGTTTGGAAAAACACAGATGTGACACATGTGAGAAATATTCTATAAGTCAGAATGAACTGACTGATGAAACGATTTCTTGACATTTAAAAAATTATAAGGATGGTGAATTATTTGGCACCCAAATTAATTTTATGAATATATGAATCAATTAGATAGTAGTTTCTTATCACATTTTCCTACATTATCTGTTCAAAATAATGTTGGAGTTAAATTGAAAAACGTGATGAAAATGAACAGCTCCTCTTTTCATCACCCTCGTGAGGAATTCCCTTTTGAATACTTATTGAATTTATTTGTAAGAATAAGAATTTTTTTGACCCTTAAATTTTGTAACAAAAATTTCACTTCCCAAAAAAATAATAAAAAAGCAAAAAAATTGATAAAATTTAACATTTATAAATTTGTCACACTTATAGTTTTATATCATATTGATTATTAATTTATTTTCAATATATATGTAAATATCTTAATTATTTTATTATTATATCATATTTTTTATTTGGTATTTTTATTTCATGGGCGAGCTTATTTTGTAGAGTGACAATGCGATAAGGGGGCGATTTTTCAAAAGTCCAGAGAATCTCATAATGTGGCGGTACCAAGTGAAACCGAACAAAATTTGGTGATAGTGCCACCTGCGAAAAGACAAAAAACGATGTCCAGTTATTTGGTAAAAAAATGAATGCAGAAGAGCGAGAAATTGTGGATCGCGATTTGCTGGAATTTTTCATTGCTGATTATATTAAGACAAAGGATTCCGGAATTTAATTAGGCATATTCCCGGTTATACTCTACATACGAGAAAGAGTATATCAGCAACAATGATTCCGGCCCTGTATCGAAAAACTTCAAGTGATGTGAAGATGTGGATTGCCCAAGAAGCTCTTTCCGTGTATTTGACCACAGACTGCTGGACTTCGTCACAAACTGAAAATTATATTGGCGTTACTATTTACTACATTGACGATGATTCGAGCCGAAACAAGTACTTCTGGAGTGCAACTCAGTGAAAGAAAGTCACACTAGTGCAAATTTGGCGAAAGAACTGAAGAGTGTTACGGACAACTTCAATGTGACTGATAAAGTGAATTTTGCTGTGTCGGATAACGCCAGGAATGTAGTTAAAGCAATTGAGAAATTGAGACAGATTTGGGATGGAAGCATTTCGTTGTTTTGCTCTTTCCTTAAATTTGATCGTATCAACAGCTCTCAAACCAATGGAGGATTTGAGAGAAAATGTAAGAAAAATCGTTGCCCATTTCAAAAGAGCACAACTGCAACGGACATCTTCCTTAAGTATTAAATAACTAATATGCCGCAGTGTGAAGAGCCAGAAAGACTCATTCAAGAAGTTCCTACGAGTGAAACTCTATATACTTCATGTTTCGACGGTTTGTTTTATTGAAAGAAGCCGTAAAACATTGTATGGCGCTTATTGAGAAAGAATGGCCCATTATAAGCAGCCTGGATTGGACCATATTGGAAGAAGTCTGTAAGGTTCTACAAACCATTCGAAGAAGCAACTTCTTCCATCAGCGGGGGGCAGTATCTCACCGGTAGCTTAGTCATAGTATTGTCCAACAGCCTTAAGGATGTTTGCGAAGAATTGATCAATGGGTCACTCGATAATTTCGTACTGGAAATGGTGACGTCCTGAAAGCTGGGTTGAGGGACAGATTCCAAGGAATCGAATATAGTGAAACCTTCGGAATGTGCACTTTGTTAGATCCTCGTTTTGAACTGTTATGCTTCAAGAATAATAATGTCCCTTCGCTGATGGATACAAATAAAGCCACGGAGACATGTAATGCTGATATCGGAGAAACCACGAAAACACAAACGGATCAATATTTCGCGCTTGGAAAAAATTCGGCCATATTAAAAAAAAAAAACGAAGCCACCAGGAAATTCCCATGCGAGAGCCATTCGAGAAATGCAAATGTACCTCAAAGACTAGACGTTGCCTTGTATGAAGAAAATTGGAAAAGTCCCTCACAGTGGTGGCACGACCATAAAATTATATATCCCAATTTATCAAAAATATATAAAACAAAGTGCAATATTGTTGCAAGCTCAGTGCCCTGCGAAAGATTATTTTCAAAAACAGGACTGATAGTTAACGAATAAAAGTGTCGCCTAAAACCAGAAAAGATGGAACAATTAGCATTTTTTAAATGCAAACGTAGATCTCAAACAATTTAATAAATGAAAAAGAAAGTGTTTATCTTATATGTTTGTAGTTTATTATACTTATAATTGAAAGTAAATGTTTTTTTAAGATTCCCTTTGATTTTAAATGTTGCAATGAAATAAATATATTTAATTTTTCTCTGATATTTTACTTATTTCATAATTAATATGATTTACATAAAAAGTTTCATTGCTCCTTATTTGCTCTGTTTGGATATCGATATTCAAAACCCAAAAACCGTTATATCTAACAGTTTGCATCAA
Organism: Hippodamia convergens; assembly: GCA_038502775.1. NCBI lineage: Eukaryota > Metazoa > Arthropoda > Insecta > Coleoptera > Coccinellidae > Hippodamia > Hippodamia convergens. The sequence goes on from JAVSIQ010000239.1 coordinate 169,007, forward strand.
AATCTGAAAACGCCCATTTCTATACTTGAGACAAACAATATTTTGACTCACCTGTTATGTAGTCTGAATAAAACGTGTGCACTGGTCCTCACTGTAGCACGACTGGACTGAACTTGACTCAACCCGATTAACCCAACTTCACTCGAGTTGAGGTATTGTGCGTTTTGTACCACAGAATATTTCGTGGTGGGAGAGCTTCTAAGCGGATTTTTTGGCTCGGATCTGGCCTCAGCTTCTGGTCAAAATATTCCTTGTAGTGCTTTTATACACGATTCGCGTTTGCGCACAAGCAGCCAGAGTCCACGTGGAGCATTGAGCCAATTTGAAATGAAGTCGTTTTTTTACATGGATACAAAAACAACAAGATCTCAAAATGAAATATATATTTTTTTTTTTTTAAATTATTCAGCAGTCGGTATTTTGGCTAATGATTTACTCTTTCCGTAAATTTTTTTCGAAATTTGGTCAATTTCGAAGTGCTGTAGCAGCTATAAAAATTAGAATGTGGAGATGATGATTGGTTTTCCGCGGATAAATGATACCATTTTCATCGCCTTATCGCGACTAGTTTAGATTTTATGAATTTTTCCGAGAGGGTCCAATTTTTTGGAATTTTCATTGACTATAACTAAAACACTGAAGGTTTTTCACTCAGGTCGGAACCAAAATTGTATGGCTCCTTAATTCGAAAATTCATAAAAACTGAACTAGTCGCGATGGGAACATATATATTGCACAAATTTGTTCACGAAGAGTTAATCTAAATTTAAAAAACCAGCATTGGTAACACAAACAGCTGTAGATACAACATAAGAAATATCATAGGAATCAAAGCACGAAACTTTGCCAATGATTGGCAGCAATGAGCATCACGAAAAACTCACTACAATTACTTAACATTTTTATCGACAACGTTAAGAAACCTATAATATTGAAGATTATCAACCTGTCATCAGTAGAAGGCTTCCCTAGAGCCTCACAAGTATTTCCTTCATCATCTTAACATGAAGAGTCCTAAGGGGACAATGTTGAGGTTCAATTCCTGGTCAAAATGTTGAAAGGGTTTTTAAAAATGTTGTTTCTTGTTGTACAGATCAACAGCAAAATGATATCGAGTATATCGTGGTGCCTGAAGAGGCAGGCGAAAATATTCCAAACCAGCTTGATGCCACCATTCTCGGAATTTTGGAGTATGTGCAAATACCCCAAAAGAAAACATCGGGGAAGGGAAAGTGCCATTCAGGATTAATTGGCCGGACCCAGTGGGCAAATAAAAGTTATTTATATTTCCTTTGATATTTTTTTTATGTTTGAACGCCTCATAAAATTTGGTGATATTGATTATTGATAATTCATTATTTTAAAACAGATTCAACAACACCCTTGGTGCATGAAAGTGATGAACCGAAAGTTCTTAATCCCAGTAGTGGGGATGGGTGGAAGGAAAAGTGCCATTCAGGATGAATTGGCCGGCCCAGTGGGCAAATAAAAGGTATTTATATCTCCTTTGATATTTTTTTGTTTGAACACCCATCATAAATATTTCGTGATATTGATAATTCATTATTTTATACAGATTCAACAACACCCTTGGTGCATGAAAATGATGAACTCAAAGTTCTTATTCCCAGTAGTGGGTATGAGGGAAGGGAAAGTGCCATTCAAGATGAATTGGCCGGACCCAGTGGGCAAATAAAAGGTTTTTATATTTCCCTTTGATATTTTTTGTTGGAACGCCTAATAATCATTTCGTGATATTGATTATTGATAATTCATTATTTTTATACAGATTCAACAACACCCTTGGTGCATGAAAGTGATGAAACGAAAGCTCTTATTCCCATAGTGGGTATGTATGGGGGAAGAAGAAGTGCATTTAGGATGAATTGGCCGGACCCAGTGGGCAAATAAAAGGTATTTATATTTCCTTTGATATTTTTTTGTTTGAACGCCTCATAATTATTTGGTGATATTGAAATTCATTATTTTATACATATTCAACAACACCCTTGGTGCATGAAAGTGATGAACTCAAAGTTCTTATTCCCAGTAGTGGTATGAGGGAAGGGAAAGTGCCATTCAGGATGAATTGGCCGGACCCAGTGGGCAAATAAAAGGTATTTATATTTCCTTTGATATTTTTTTTTTGTTTGAACGCCTCATAATAATTTGGTGATATTTGATTATTGATAATTCATTATTTGATACAGATTCAACAACACCCTTGTGCATGAAAGTGATGAAACGAAAGCTCTTATTCCCAGTAGTGGGTATGGGGGAGAAGAAGTGCCATTCAGGATGAATTGGCCAGACCCAGTGGGCAAATAAAAGGTATTTATATTTCCTTTGATATTTTTTTTGTTTTGAACGCCTGATGATCATTTGGTGATATTGATTATTGATAATTCCTTATTTTATACAGATTCAACAACACCCTTGTGCATGAAAGTGATGAACTGAAAGTTCTTATTCCCAGTAGTGGGTATGAGGGAAGGGAAAGTGCCATTCAGGATGAATTGGCCGGACCCAGTGGGCAAATAAAAGGTATTTATATTTCCTTTAATATTTTTTCGTTTGAACGCCTCATAATCATTTGGTGATATTGATTATTCATAATTTATTATTTTATACATATTCAACAACACCCTTGGTGCATGAAAGTGATGAACTGAAAGTTCTTATTCCCAGTAGTGTTATGGGGGAAGAAGAAGTGCCATTCAGGATGAATTGGCCTGACCCAGTGGGCAAATAAAAGGTATTTATATATTTCCTTTGATATTTTTTTGTTTGAACGCCTAATAATCATTTGTGATATTGATTATTGATAATTCATTATTTTATACAGATTCAACAACACCCTTGGTGCATGAAAGTGATGAAACGAAAGCTCTTATTCCCAGTAGTGGTTATGGGGAAGAAGAAGTGCCATTCAGGATGAATTGGGCGGACCCAGTGGGCAAATAAAAGTATATTTATATTTCCTTTGATATTTTTTTTTTTGAACACCTCATAATTATTTGGTGATATTGATAATTCATTATTTTATACATATTCAACAACACCCTTGTGTGCATGAAAGTGATGAACTGAAAGTTCTTATTCCCAGTAGTGAGTATGGCGGAAGGAAAAGTGCCATTCAGGATGAACTGGCCGGACCCAGTGGGCAAATAAAAGGTATTTATATTTCCTTTAATATTTTTTTTTTTGAACGCCTCATAATCATTTGGTGATATTGATTATTGATAATTCATTATTTTATATACAGATTCAACAACACCCTTGGTGCATGAAAGTGATGAACTGAAAGTTCTTATTCCCAGTAGTGAGTATGGCGGAAGGAAAAGTGCCATTCAGGATGAACTTGCCGGACCCCAGTGGGCAAATAAAAGGTATTTATATTTTTCCTTTGATATTTTTTTGTTTGAACACCTCATAATGATTTGTGATATTGATAATTCTTTATTTTATACAGATTCAACAACACCCTTGGTGCATGAAAGTGATGAACTCAAAGTTCTTATCCCAGTAGTGGGTATGAGGGAAGAGAAAGTGCCATTCAAGATGAATTGGCCGGACCCAGTGGCAAAATAAAAGGTATTTATATTTCCTTTGATATTTTTTTGTTGGAACGCCTAATAATCATTTGGTGATATTGATTATTGATAATTCATTATTTTATACAGATTCAACAACACCCTTGGTGCATGAAAGTGATGAAACGAAAGCTCTTATTCCCAGTAGTGGTTATGGGGGAAGAAGAAGTGCCATTCAGGATGAATTGGCCGACCCCAGTGGGCAAATAAAAGGTATTTATATTTCCTTTGATATTTTTTTTGTTTGAACACCTGATAATTATTTGGTGATATTGATAATTCATTATTTTTATACATATTCAACAACACCCTTGGTGCATGAATGTGATGAACTCAAAGTTCTTATTCCCAGTAGTGGGTATGAGGGAAGGGAAAGTGCCATTCAGGATGAATTTGCCTGACCCAGTGGGCAAATAAAAGGTATTTATATTTCCTTTGATATTTTTTTGTTTGAACGCCTAATGATCATTTGGTGTATATTGATTATTGATAATTCATTATTTTATACATATTCAACAACACCCTTGGTGCATGAAAGTGATGAACTGAAAGTTCTTATTCCAGTAGTGAGTATGGCGGAAGGAAAAGTGGCATTCAGGATGAACTGGCCGGACCCAGTGGGCAAATAAAAGGTATTTATATTTCCTTTAATATTTTTTTGTTTGAACGCCTCATAATCATTTGGTGATATTGATTATTGATAAATCATTATTTTATACAGATTCAACAACACCCTTGGTGCATGAAAGTGATGAACTGAAAGTTCTTATTCCCAGTAGTGAGTATGGCGGAAGGAAAAGTGCCATTCAGGATGAACTGGCCGGACCCAGTGGGCAAATAAAAGGTATTTATATTTCCTTTGATATTTTTTTGTTTGAACACCCTCATAATGATTTGGTGATATTGATAATTCTTTATTTTATACAGATTCAACAACACCCTTGGTGCATGAAAAGTGATGAACTCAAAGTTCTTATTCCCAGTAAGTGGGTATGAGGGAAGAGAAAGTGCCATTCAAGATGAATTGGCCGGACCCAGTGGGCAAATAAAAGGTATTTATATTTCCTTTGATTTTTTTTTGTTGGAACGCCTAATAATCATTTGGTGATATTGATTATTGATAATTCATTATTTTATACAGATTCAACAACACCCTTGGTGCATGAAAGTGATGAAACGAAAGCTCTTATTCCCAGTAGTGGTTATGGGGGAGAAGAAGTGCCATTCAGGATGAATTGGCCGGACCCAGTGGGCAAATAAAAGGTATTTATATTTCCTTTGATATTTTTTTGTTTGAACACCTGATAATTATTTGGTGATATTGATAATTCATTATTTTATACATATTCAACAACACCCTTGGTGCATGAATGTGATGAACTCAAAGTTCTTATTCCCAGTAGTGGGTATGAGGGAAGGGAAAGTGCCATTCAGGATGAATTTGCCTGACCCAGTGGGCAAATAAAAGGTATTTATATTTCCTTTGATATTTTTTTGTTTGAACGCCTAATGATCATTTGGTGATATTGATTATTGATAATTCATTATTTTATACATAAATCAACAACACCCTTGGTGCATGAAAGTGATGAACTGAAAGTTCTTATTCCCAGTAGTGAGTATGGCGGAAGGAAAAGTGGCATTCAGGATGAACTGGCCGGACCCCGTGGGCAAATAAAAGGTATTTATATTTCCTTTAATATTTTTTTGTTTGAACGCCTCATAATCATTTGGTGATATTGATTATTGATAATTCATTATTTTATACAGATTCAACAACACCCTTGGTGCATGAAAGTGATGAACTGAAAGTTCTTATTCCCAGTAGTGAGTATGTATGCGGAAGGAAAAGAGTGCCATTCAGGATGAACTGGCCGGACCCCAGTGGGCAAATAAAAGGTATTTATATTTCCTTTGATATTTTTTTGTTTGAACACCTCATAATGATTTGGTGATATTGATAATTCTTTATTTTATACAGATTCAACAACACCCTTGGTGCATGAAAGTGATGAACTCAAAGTTCTTATTCCCAGTAGTGGGTATGAGGGAAGGGAAAGTGCCATTCAAGATGAATTGGCCGGACCCAGTGGGCAAATAAAAGGTATTTATATTTCCTTTGATATTTTTTTGTTGGAACGCCTAATAATCATTTGGTGATATTGATTATTGATAATTCATTATTTTATACATATTCAACAACACCCTTGGTGCATGAAAGTGATGAACTGAAAGTTCTTATTCCAGTTGTGGGTATGGGGGAAGGAAAAGTGCCATTCAGGATGAATTGGCCGGGCCAAGTGGGCAAATAAAAGGTATTTATATCTCCTTTGATATTTTTTTGTTTGAACACCTGATAATTATTGGTGATATTGATAATTCATTATTTTATACAGATTCAACAACACCCTTGGTGCATGAAAGTGATGAACTGAAAGTTCTTATTCCCAGAAGTGGGTATGGGGAAGGAAAAGTGCCATTCAGGATGAATTGGCCGGGCCCAGTGGGCAAATAAAAGGTATTTATATCCCTTTGATATTTTTTTGTTTGAACACCTGATAATTATTTGGTGATATTGATAATTCATTATTTTATACAGATTCAACAACACCCTTAGTGCATGAAAGTGATGAACTGAAAGTTCTCATTCCCAGTAGTGAGTATGGCGGAAGGAAAAGTGCCATTCAGGATGAACTGGCCGGACCCAGTGGGCAAATAAAAGTATTTATATTCCTTTAATATTTTTTTGTTTGAACGCCTCATAATCATTTGGTGATATTGATTATTTTTCCCACATCTAGAACATTCAATTTTTCAGATCATGAATTCACCAATAATGAAAGTTGTTGTTGAACATCCCACACGCTGGGCAACTGGAAATAACTTTGTCCCAAGTGGAGTATTTGAAAGTCGAACATGGTATATACAATTTTTTCAAATAATAGAATTAATATTAGATGTAAGTTCCATAGCTGATTTTCCATTAAGATAATAATAGAATAGAGGTTTGTAAATTGCAAATCAGTTTTCAAGTTGGGTGGAAAAATAAAAGGGCTAATTATTTGTGACCATAATTCAATTTTTTTTCCACCTATCTGATCAAAAATTTTTATTGTTATTTAGATATATAATTTATCTAGATTAAGAGCCTCTAACACTGTAAATATTATTCATGAGATTCCTGTGATCTTTTACTATATATGTCTGGATACTTTGTAATATGTATTTAAATTTTTGTAGATACCGCTTATCGTGATTTCGTATTGACAACATTCTTAGAAAATTTTTAAAGTGGACAAGGAGAGGTTCAGCAACATGAACCTAATGTGATGGTCCAACAAAGAAGAGCATGGATAATGGAGGATGAAGAAACTCTAATAAAACTGGTTTCAGAGCGTTCTCCACTTTATGACCATGGTCTTCCCATGAGGCAAAGGAGCCGACTCATAGTGAGGAATTTATGAAAGGAAATTGAAGACGAAATGAATGGTAAGCTAAAAATTCCCTCTTATGTAATGTAATCGGTAGTAAAAACTTTAATGAAACAATGTGTTATAGGGCTAATGTAATATTTATATAATAAATATTATTACAGTAGATCTAGACGAGGAGGCTTTTTTCAAAAAATGGAAGAATATAAAAGGATAGCTTTATGAGGGCTAGAGCCACCGTCAATAAAAAGACGACATCTGGTTCTTGTGCTGACCACCGCATCCAAGCAGACAGAAGCCGGAATAATCACTAACATTATGAGTTGCTTACGTTTTTAGATCGTTTTATGTAATTTGAAAATTATTGTTGATAAAATCTCAATGAAATACTAATATCTCCCGGAATTTATAGGACTATCTCAAATCTGGAAAGCACCTCAGGTGCTTCAACAGAGGTAGGAAGTCCTGTCCAAATTAGTGGAGCAAGAAAATATCCACTTAGATTAGAAGGCTCTAAATATTTTTATCTGAAGAAGTAAGATCCGATTACAGATTTCGTTACCCATATTATGTACTTATTTGTTATCATTGTCTTCTTTAAACATCAATTATTATTTTATATCCATTAAAAAATCTAAAAAATAAAATACTCTCTTCTAATAAATAACTCCCCATTAATCAGTATGAAATACTTATTTTTTCCACAAAAAATGAACCATATATTGAAGTTTTACTCAATAAAGTAATTGTTAGATCACAAAAATATAATCAGATTGAAATATTTTTTGTCAATTTGAATTTTTATCATGTTTTGATTGCAAATGCTATCAGTTGTCTCGAATCTTTGCAATAATTCCCCATTGCATTATGATTCCTTGGGTATAAAAATGATACTGATATCGCAGAACACCAGGTTTTGAAATTAAGTGCTCGGGGGAACAAGGTATACAAGCCACATTTGTTTTTATTGAGGAATGGTAAATCCTGAAATCAAAAATATGTTTTAACACAAAAAAAATGAAGTTATCAAATCAAAATGTTTTCATTTTTTTTATATAATGAACACTGAATCTGTTTTTCGATTATGAAACTAGTCGAAATTTGAAGATATAACAAACAAGTTAATCCGGAGCCCTGTTTCGAATTGAGAAGGAATCATTAACAGAGAAAAGAATGAAAAAATTGAGTATAATTAAAATATTAATGAGAGAAAATAAAAAAAAAACTTTAATTATTAGCTTTGATATTTCCTCAATAGAAAAAAATGAAGTGAGGGATTTACCTATATCGTTAGATTCTCTTCATAAAGAGGAATCAACTTAAATGAATATGAAACAATTAATGGAAGCTTGTGAACGTGTGTCTGTATCAATACTGCCAAATGAAATTGAAGCTGTTGAAAAGGCCTCAAAAGAACAATCTAAAAGTAGCCTCTGGTATTAAAATATAGAAGTGGAAGAATTACAGCTTCTAATTTCAAGGCAGCTTGTCAGACATCTATTGAGAAGCCATCACTAACATTGATAAAAAAAAAATTTCATCCGGAAAAAGTGAGGGAGTACTCAAAACAAATTAGATTACAGTGTGAAAAAAAAGTGCTGACGGAATACACAAATTTGATGACGGAGGTTCATGCTCCACTGTCAATAGAGATGGGTGGTTTTGTAATTAGCGCACAAAATCCTATTTTTTGGCCTTAATAACATGCATATTCTGTGGCACTGGATGTGTAGAAATAAAGTGTCCATATACTCTACTGGACATTACCCCTTTCGAATATGTTGAGCTAAAATGCTCCCTGTTTAGAATATAACAATGATATATTCAGTTTAAAAAAAATCATCAGTATTACTTTCAGATTCAAATGCAAATGTAGGTGGCCAATCACCAATACTGTGATTTTGTAGTATGGTCGAAAAACATATTGTTTCAAGAAAGAAATTGTTTGATAATAATTTTTTTTTCCAAAAATTTGGAAAAATCAATTTTATTTCTCAACAAAGTTTTGAAGCCAGAACCTGTAGCGAGGTATTTTACAAGACTTAAATCGGGACAAATTGAAATCTGGTGCGTATGTGAAAAACTAGATGATGGCAGGCCAATGATGAGGTGTGACAATGAAGAGTGTATTGTCCAATGGAACCATTTCCAGTGCATGGGATTAATAGATGAACCTGACGACATTTGGTTTTGCCCTCAATGCAAGGAATCAGAGTGAATGATACATACATTTCAAAAACACGAATAAATGTAAAGACAATATCAGAAATATCGAATGAATCACAACACGAAACCTTGCCAACAGTTGGCTACAATGAAAATTACAAAAATCTCACTACAATAGCTGTTGATTTTCATCGACAGTGACAAGAGAACCTTAACATTCAAGATTTTCAACTTCTCATCAGTAAAAGCCTCTCCTAGAGATTCACAAGTTTCCCTAATCCTAGAATATTGAAGGTGAAGAAACAGATTGAAAATCAGCAAGAACTTCATATTATGAGAAAAAGAACTGCTGAAATGGAGTACAAGCTGGTAGAGCTCAAAGTTGAAGAGCAAATGAAGAACATGTCCCTAGGTATTGGTGAAAGGTCTGACAAAGAAAAATTTAAATATAGACAATTTACGAAAATTTGATTTCATGACCATTGTTGAGGAATGTGGTACTAAATAATGGCTTTGCTGAAATGATAACACATCAACAACAATAGGGCACAATTGTCTGAAGATTTGAGGTGATTTTCAGAAAGGAATGTTATGCATGTTTTCATAATTTATAGAAATATGAGTGCGGAAAAACAAAAAATAAATCAAAATCAAGCAGTATATCGCAAAATAAAAAGATAAAATCAAATTGGCACCGATTCATTTGAGCAAAAGATCATAAAATGAAGAAACGACAAATCAAAACCACTTAAGACAAACAATATTTTGACTCACCTGTATGTAATCTTAATAAAACGTGTGCACTGGTCCTCACTGGTAGCACGACTGGACTGAACTTGACTCAACCCGATTAACCCAACCTCACTCGAGTTGAGGGTATTGTGCGTTTGTGTACCACAGAAGATTCGTGGTGGGGAGAACTTCTCAGCGGACTTTTTGCTCCGGATCTGGCCTCAGCTTCTGATCAAAATATTCCTTGTAGTTAGTTTTACTCCGTTCGCGCTTGCGCACAAGCAGACAAAGTCACGTGGTGCATTGAGCCAATTTGAAATGAAGTAGTTTTTTACATGAATACAAATATAACAAATCTCAATATAAAAAATATTATAAATTTTTTCATCAAAATTATTCAACTCCCACTAATCTGTATTCATTTTTCTTTCAGCATCGGTATTTTAACAGATGATTTACTTTATCCTAAAATGTTTTCAAAATTTCGGAGACTTCAAGGTGCTGTAGCAGCCATAAAAATTAGAATGTGGAGAGTGGAGATGCTGATTGGTTCTCCGCGGATCGAATGTTTCAATTTTCGTG